>VKOC01019942.1:0-38136 GCA_009364415.1 Spea multiplicata | reverse complement strand
ACCCGCGTGTGGGACAGAGGTGGGTTTGCCGGCGCCGGGCGAGCCGGCATTAGCAGCCGGAGAGGGAGCCGCGGCGGCGCGCATAACAGATACTAATCATAAATGTAAGCTGTCAGTAATCTAAGCATCTATCTCTGAATTCAGTAACAGCAACACTATCGATCACTTCCAAGTGACCTATGGCAATAGACTTACATTTTTTTCTGCACAAACCGTTTGATGTGGAAAAATCTGCAAGATCTATGATAGTTCATATAGTCTGCTTTAAATTGTACAGTTATATTTGGTTAGACCTAGGGCATGTTATTATTATGGCCCTCAAATTTCAGCTGAGGACCTCTGGAAATGGTTTGGTCACTGAATGGTGTAAAGGGGTTCCATGATTGTTGTGCATAAAAGTTCACCTTGCATTTTTCACACTGAGATTATAATTAGGCCGTGCCCAATTATAGGCCGCATCCCTAAAGTCTGATGTTAATTTAAATAAAATGTAATTAAAAAAAAAACATTACTAAAAAGCTAAAACAGCATTTTCTCACTATCGCACTCTCACTCACAGTCCACTCTCTCACTCACACTTCACTCTCGCACTACCTTCTCCTCCTGGCGCACTTCTGAAAAAGGGCGGAGCTTTCGGGGATACCAATTTCCCGATTGGATGAATGGGAGGCTGTCTCATTAAATGCACTCAATAAAAAAAAATATATTATTTTTTCAGAAACAACAAATTATTATATTATATCTGTCTTCATAAAAATATTTTACCAGCCTGCGTGTCAGCCTTTGATAAGTGTAAGAGCAGCTTACATAGAATTTAACCAGAAACAAAACGCCTTTAAATTATGTAATTTGCAAGGAAAATGATCATAACAAGTTATGATGGCTAGCTTTTTAATTTGTGTCTACCGTATATACATAAAAAGGAACCAGAACATTTGATCCGTGTGACATTATGTTCTTTAGCAAGCATTTGCCGGATATGTCTATCTGCGTCAGAAATGGCTCTGACTAAGAGTGTGTTCCCTATGTCAGAGTTAGTCTAATTTAGCACTCCCAGTGTATTCCCAATGGGAACTGACAAGTGTCTAACTCTCCTGCCCTATTTCTTGCTTTAGTGCAATAACACACAGCAGTGCAAGAAATGCGCATGCAACTTTCTGAATTATTAATATCTTTAAAAAAAACCTATATTCGTTATTCAAGTTCCTACTGAACGTAAATCGGAATTATATTTATTTTTGTTAATGTTAAGGAGACATGCTCCTGGTTGTATCGATAATATACGATCATATTTTCTTGAAACCTGTTTTTGGATAGTAAGGACCCTGAGTACCTCACAGGGTCAAATCGAATATGGAATTCATTTGTAGAAGGCAAGGATTTCATTTTGAATACTTAACTCAGTTTGTTTTGCAGTTAAAATAAATAATAAATAAAAACAATTTCCTGAAACCTCGGAAGCATCCAATGTTGAATCATTAAATATTGAATATAAGAACCAGCCATGCATAAATAGTTTATACTGAAACAAAATACAAATTGTTTATGTATATATAACATTATAATATGACTCCATCATTAATAAAAAAACAAACAATTTTAAAATTATTATTTCAAGGTAAGGTAACATTTTTGTGTTGTTCAGGTTGCAAATGCATAGTGGGAATCTACATAATACTCTGTATGTATTTGCCCACCCCCTAGTTAGATCACTTTCCTGTCACATATTGGCAGCTTCAAGCAGCCAATCAGTAGTAAGATTAGTCGGCCCTTGGAGGAGGGCAACTAACGAGACCCGTGAAGGCTGAAAAGTGCATCTGGGGTTGTTGGTTACCTTGTGTTCATTTCACCCGTCAGGGGTCCCTTGGGGACTGCCCCAAGTGAAAAGGTGAGTCCAGACATGGATCTCCTTGCTCTCTTGTGGTTAGAGGAATACAAACCGTACCCATTGATGAGACGCAAGAAGACTGAAATGTACATCTGGTTTTCTCGGTGCCCTCATTTGGAGGAAATTTGCTTAGCACTTTGGTTCTTGACTGCTCATGTCGAAGGTTTAGACTGATATGTCAGTGGATATTTTTCCATTGTAATGGCTCACAAGAGCAAAAACGTGAGAGGTTTCCAAGTGGGGATGCTCCATAGAAAAGGCTAGTTATTAAGCAGTTGTACATTCTCTGTGAGTTCCGGTCAAAATTGTTTCGTATGGTAGCCTTTTCTGTGTAAGGCAAGTACTTTATTATATTTGACTTTATTTTGGAAGAATACATATTAAAGTCGTCAAAGTATATGACTACTTTAATATGAGTTCTTCTTTACAGGGTGAGTCAGGAACAGTGAACAGTCCACTTATTTTGTCTAGGAAAGTGCTTGCATAAACAGAGTAAGAATGACATTAGAGCAATAATCCCATAGGTTCTATTCCCAAAGAAGTGTATTATATCAGCATTTAATTAGATTGTTGTTAATATCACAATGTCTAATATGAGTTTGATGTTTTTTAATTTAACAATAATTACATTTTGTTCCTAGCTAAATGTGCAAACTGTGCAGAATAAACTCATTTTTGCATTTTGACAATAACCTTAGTGGATTTAAATGAACTACGTAAAGGTCACTTTCAAATAATGAGTAAATACCATACTTAGTATCAGAAAGGGCAAAACAGAGCGGGTGAAAATTAAATGATTATCCTAGAAAATAGTCAGAGCCATACAATTACGATGGAAGTAAACCTCCAGAAATAGTTGGAAGCAGCTTGTGCAGTAACTAAGTTGACTTATGTGAAATATATAGAGGTATATTGACAGTTTGCACAAATGTACACACAAAGCCATACACCGAAGTTCACTGCAGTGAAAAATATGAAAACATAGCCAAATGTCATGTTTGTGAAAGGATTTTGCTGCAGGGAAATGTCAAGGTGCCTATTCTTCGTTTAGCATTGCCTTGTTGTATAAATCCACAAACACAATTTACCAAAATGCATCGTATATGATGCCGGTTCTGTTTTGAAAGCAAATATTGTCATTGAACATGCTACCCTCTAAAGGTATGGAAACCTGTGCCTTGTATATTGTTTTAGGTAAATTCAAAATTGCTTTGGACGCTGACTCTAAAAGCTTTAATCACCCAACCTGCCCATAACTCTTGGATGTACATGATAACTCGCATATGACCAGCATTTCAACCTTCAAGTATAATCTTATGTATGTAGAAACAAACTCATTTTGTTTCATGTAGTTTTAAGGTAGGTAAGTAGGTGATGACCTGGCCCAAAGTGGCAGTGTTTTGGCTCTTGGTTCCATCCCTCAATGGCTTGCCCATTCCACTCTGCACAATGTGCTGGACACCCTAATGTTCTGCCCAGAGGACATGGAGTGAAGAGCTTGCTGCTGCTCTAGGATCCGCTCCATCATTTCCAGAGTGAAGTTCACTGCATCCTAACGTAGATAGTGGTTGGAAAGACCTGCCTTCTCCTGCTTCTCCCTCAACTGCTGGCTTGCCTTCACACTGCAGTGAAAGTGCAGGGGATCTTTTTGCACTTTTTAATCAGTTTTGACAGGCTACATTGCCCATTAGTTGAAATAACTGCCCGTACTACCAGGTGTAGTCTATGTATAGTACAACACAAAGAGCAAAAGGGCTCCCCCTAAATAATGGAGAAGGAAGCACCTCCAACAGAAATAAACTGACCGAGCAGTCTTGTCGGTTTATTTGACGGCTGCTTTGACATCTCTCTTGGAAGGCTTAAAAATTTTCTAGGGTAGGTTAATGAAGTGGATGTCCCTGCACCACCTATCTCTGGGAACCAGTCACACGCTCAGGTCTCACCACACTTTTGTGGCGGCTGTTGTGTGTATAAAGGTGTTGATTCATACAGTGGCGGAACTACCGGGGTCGCAGGGGTCGCGACTGCGACCGGGCCCTGGAGTTTTGCCAGTCAGGGGGGCCCAAGGGGTGTCAAGCGGTGAAAACGACCGCTCGGCAACTCTTGGGCCCCCCTGACTGACAGAAGTCCGGGACTCCTCTGCTCGCCGCCGCTGCCCAGAGTGCAGCGTGAGGAGTTTGTCTCGGGTGCCGGCGCTTCACGCAGAGCGCCGGCATATGACGTCATATGCCGGCGCTCAGCAATGAAGCGCCGGCACCCGAGACAAACTCCTCACGCTGCACTCTGGGCAGCGGCAGCGGCTTCGGCGGCTCCCAACAGTTGAAGGTAAGTGACCGGGGAAGGGGGTGAGAGGGTAGATTGTGAGGAGGGGGGTAGATTGTGAGTGCGGAGGGGGGGTAGGGAGAGGTTAGATTGTGAGGAGGGGGTAGGGAGGTAGATTGTAGGAGGGGGTTAGATTGTGAGGAGGTGGGGGAATTGTGAGGAGGGGGGAGGAGAGGGAGATTGTGAGGGGAGGGAGAGGTTGAGATTGTGAGAAGGGGGGTTAGGGAGGGGAGAGGGGATATTGTGAGAAGGGGGTTAGGGAGGGAGAGGGGAGATTGTGAGAAAGGGGGTTAGGGAGGGAGAGGGGAGATTGTGGAGAAGGGGGTTAGGGAGGGAGGGGAGATTGTGAAGAAAGGGGTTAAGGGAGGGAGAGGGGGAGATTGTGAAGAAAGGGGGTTAGGGAGGGAGAGGGGAGATTGGTGAGAAAGGGGGTTAGGGAGGGAGAGGGAGATTGTGAGCAAGGGGGGTTAGGGAGGGAGAGGGGAGATTGTGGAAAGGGGGGTTAGGGAGGGAGAGGGGAGTATTGTGAAAGGGGGGTTACGGGAGGGAGAGGGGAGATTGGGAGAAAGGGGGGTTGGGAGGGAGAGGGGAGATTGTGAGAAAGGGGGTTGGGAGGGAGAGGGAGATTGTGAGAAAGGGGGGTTAGGGAGGGAGAGGGGAGATTGTGAGAAGGGGGGTTAGGGAGGGAGAAGGGGAGATTGTGAAAGGGGGGTTTTGGGAGGAGAGGGGGATTGTGAGAAGGGGGTTAGGAGGGAGAGGGAGATTGTGAGAAAGGGGGGTTAGGGAGGGAGATGGGGAGATTGTGAGAAAGGGATAGATGAGGGGGGTGGGGGCGGCCCCTTAACAGATTCTCGCACCGGGGCCCTGAGGTTTCTAGTTACGCCCCTGGATTCATACCAGAATTGGTGAACTGTTGTAACCCGGCTCATTATTTTATGACACAACTTGCACCTTGCAGTGCGTCCATTTCCCACACTCCCAAAATGCTCTCACACTTTACTACGATGTTGCCCACAAGAAAAGGTGACAGTGATAGTGTTTTTTTCCAGTGCATCTAGGGAAAACCCTGGCATAGCTACAATGCTGCTGCTTCTGTTTGCAAAGATCAACACATCTAACAAAGAAATTACTGGAACATGTGTAGCCCAAAGCCTAATGTTGTCACGATACACTATAGCTTCTCCAATCCACCACGCCCCAGTACATTTTCTGCACTACACCATTGAATTGACTTGCAGTATGGTAGATGAATAATAATAATAATAATAATCTCAGCTTTTCTCACACTCCAACTCTCATCAGTCTTTATCTGGTGTTGACAAGTTAAATTGGTGTCTGCACACATATATGTCTAATGCTTGTCCCTTCCCCTTGTAAATGCTGATTGGCCAGAGTGGAAACTTGCTGAACCAATCAAACAGCCATAACCATTAATGAGATGCCTCCCTCCGCATGCTTTTCGGCCCATCATTATATCATTTATATGTACCCTTCTATACACAGTCCCTTCTCATTTTATCTCATTGAAGACCACCCAAATGAATTGTAATTGTGCCAAAAGGCTTGTAAAAATGTGGGAAACAATTGGACAAATCTTTCTGAAATTTCAGAAATTTTGCTATTTGTTTTGTTGGGGACACTCACTATTATTGGAAATTCCTAAGGAAAACTGAAGACTGTTTGTATAAAAAAAGTTTGTATAAAAAATAAAAGTTTGTATGCATCCAAATGCACAAGTCTAGTTTTTATTACAACAGAAGGAATGGAACATAGAGACTGGGCTTTCAAAACAGAATAGAAGATAGATTCCCAGTTGGGCATGTGAACGGAGATATTAGGCTTGGATCATAAAAAATGCATCAAGACTAATGATACATTATATGAATGTGTTTCCTCATAGGTGATGCCAATAACTACAGAGGTATTTTCTCACTTGTTTCAGGGCACAAGCCCATGTTCTCTTACATAAAGAAGTAGGACATTGTGCAGTATTAGCCCTGAGCAACTTTTTTTTTTTTAAAAAAAGGACCTAACTATTATTATATCCATGTGTAGACTAGGGAAGCCTACTTCTTTATAGCACTGTGCTTACTTAGATTAGCTCACGATATAGAGGAAAGCAGAACCTTCATAAATACCCTTCCCTGACCATGGCCTGTAGCCATAGCTGGTTCCTCTGTGCTATGTTACAATACATTTTATTTATTAAGTGCTAACACATTTCATATCATTATTCTAATAAAATATACAGATACTGACTAAGATTAATAATACCATGAAGAAATGTAAGATATCATGGTACAGAAAAAGGAGAGGGGCTTAAGAGCTATCATCCTCTATTAGGAGGTTGATGGGGGAATGAGACATTAGGTGACACAATTGCTATCAAGATGACTACTAAACGAAAATGTATTTTAATATTTGACCTACAGTAGGTTAGCTGCTCACTTTAAAGGTCATTTATATTTAATAAAAGTACTCAGTATATCAAAGGGATACATATAATTGTATTATTTTATGGCATTTCACCCAAACATAAATTACATGAATCATGTACGATTTGCTCAACAAGTAAAGACCATGTCCGTTTGACTCTCAAGGTTCTACTCTAGAGCTTTCTCATTTACTGGTAGCAGAAATAAACATATAAAATGGAAACAGATATATACAGATTTTAGATAGAAAGGCAGATATGTAGAAGGAAGCTAAAACCATGGTATAAAATTATCATGGTATAAAATAATTCACATTGGGGATGATGTAAATGCAGAGTCCAGCATATAGATACAATAATAATAAATAAAAACACTCATATTTACAATTGCTGGGACGCTCGGTTTACTATAGTTTGGTTTACTATTGGTTTGAGGTATCAAAGTATACAGTCGTACCTGCCATCTTTCTAAATGAGCCAACCCTGAGACTCTTGAAATATTAACTCTTAGCCCAGCAGCACATTGTGAAGACTGTATGTGGCGGGTTGGCTGGTTATCAATGACTTGTCATTATTTAAAGTTCCCAGGTATGACTGTAGGTCTTTCATAGAAGCTTATATTGGTTTTTAAAATCCTGCCGACTTCAAATTGAACAGGACATAAAATCATGTGTTTTAATTCTATGTCCCATGTACTCCCATTTATTTTTGTGTTCACTAAGGTAAGACTAAAAAATATAACTGACACGAAGAATCTCGCAATTTTAATCAAAACCTTTAAGAAGTCGTATGCTTCTAGAGGAAAAAGAAGCAACAATCACGCCGAATTAAATGTTATTCGAGATCTAATGCAAAGTGATTCTATTTTTTTTTTAACTCCAGCAATGTGAACTACAAATTAATCACGCTTGATGAGTTTAGGCCTAAGAGGCTTAACTACTGTAATCATGGAAATTGACAGACGATCCAGCCTCAGAGCAACTTGAAATTTTGTTGAAGCACTGACAACATGAACAAAAATGCAGATTGTGAAACATATGGAAAAATAGCTTGGGAAGTGTATATTTAGCACAAGAAAAGGGGAAATATTAGTGATAAGTTGACACTGAGTGGTTCAAATGCCTCAACAGTAACTGAATTGCTTTCCTTTTTTCCTGAAATACAAAACAGAGCCTATAGCAGACAGACACAACAAAGTACAGTCCCCCATCAAGGGTACAATAATTGGAGGAGGCACAGGTGAAAAGTTGATAGCAAACAGCTGTTTTTTCCTTGGTTCACACCGGAACCTGACACAGCCTGCCGAGGCTTCAAATGTCTTAGAAAAACAAAACCAAAGCAAGGGAACAAGGTCAAAATATAAAGCCACATAAAAGTGCAAGAACTGTAACTTAACATGAATCTAACTCCAAGAGCTGAAAGAAAAAATATGTAAAAATTTAAGGCTAAAATAGAAAATGCAAATCAAAGGATACGATTTGAGAATTAAAATTGTTTCATAGAATTAAAGCATGAATATTGGCACGTGCAAAGTAAGTTTTGGATGCCTGAAAAAAAAAAGGTTGTACATTTGATCCTTGGGGTTTACAACATCAAACGCAAAATGAAACCTGACTTTAAATTGGTTTATTTTTACTATACCCTCTGGTGATTAAAATGAGATAAACTGGCCTCATTCTATCCAGGACTGGAAAGCATCTTATGTTCATTTTAGGTGAAAGGATAAACTGAATAGTGATTATATTTATCTTATGATTATTTGGATTTCTTTTTTATAAAGCGCCAACACAATTGATGTGATATGGGGTCCATTCTTCTTCTTATTATTCTTATATAAAGCCAACATTATCTACACAATTGGTTATACAGACAGTAACCCATTATTTCCTAAAGTTTAGGAAAGGCCCTATTTTAAGGATTTGCAGAGCAGAAAATAGTTAGTGGTATGAACACAATGGTCATATCATACCTGACTCTGTGTGGTACCTACCTATTCTTAAATAACTTGCTACAGTTTAACTCCATGACAAACTTGCTTCTTTGCATTTTGGCTAATAATAGTGTGGTACCTGTTTTTATCACTTTAATATCTGATACGTCCCCTATCTGTGGACCATATAATAAATTAATTTTAAGAACAACTTGTTGCCCAAGACCAAAATTAAATGAATGCAAATATGTTAGGTGATTTGGAATGATTTATACAAGGGCATTGTTACTCACCTGCCGCGGGTTCCCACGCCGCCGCCACGAAAGAGAGGGAGACCCCCCCTCCACTGCACGGCCACCTCCACAGCAGCCGCCACAAAGGAGAGGGAGACCCCCCTCCACCGCACGGCCACCTCTGCTGCTGTCTTCCGAGGAGCCGCGCAGGAGAGGCAGACCTACAGCTGCAATTGCTCTAGTGGTGAACTCCCAAACTGTGGGTCTTTATGAAGGCAGATTACGTCACACTCAAGATGGTCGCGATTCCTTGACACCGGAAGTGACGTCATGACGATTTGGCGGGAGAATTGAACTTCCTCTGCGGTACCCTATTTAAACTCCTCAGACCAGCTATACCTTGCCTTCTGATGGTTGTCTATGCCTTGTGCTAGTACCCAGATAGCGTTATCCATTCCTGTTACCCGTGTTTTGACCTTGGCTTGTTTGACTATGTTGATCTCCTGAATCCTGACCTCGGTGTTACTGTTTACCCTGTCTTCCGGAATCCTGAGCTTGGCTAAGTTTATTGTTGATCCTGCTCTCCGTAATTCTGACCTCGGCTTGTCTGAACTTTCTCTGTCCCCGAGTCCTACCTGCCTACGATGTCTCCTACTACTTGTACGTGTCAGGCATATTTTAGATTAATAAATAATTTTTTCTATTCCACATCAAAGGTGGCCACCCAGATAAGCAGAAATAAGCCTCAGATGCAAACTATGTATATTCTTTGATTTCCAACATAACATCCATCAATTTACCAGATAAAATCCAGTCACTGGATGTGTAGATTCATTAAAACATACTTTACTTATTACTATAGCTTAATTTACATGTCTCATACTATAACCATGTAAAAAAGTAGGTCACTAAAAACATCTGCGGCAAAATCGTAAACCCCCCTTTGCAAAAATTTGCTGTTTTCAAATACAGAATACATAAATATTAATATTTGTCCTAGTTGTCCTAGTTTGACTTTGATAACTAGAGTGATATAATTGGAAAGGCTTTATATCACAAATCAGTATATCAGCCAATATTAATAAGAATAACTAGTAGTTCTGATTAAATTAAAACTCCCTCTGCAGCCTACAATTGCAATTTTTGGCTACTTAAAGCTGGCATGTATCAATTGGGACATTTGAGATATATCTTCAGCACATGCTTAGTTTTCTTAAAATACAATGGGACAACAACATCTACGATTACTTTTTGTTTGAAGGTATTAATAAATTGAGTTTAATAAGTTTACTGACAATTATTTAGTCTTACGATCACCAACAAAATGTAGCCACATGGTTTTAGTACTTACAAAGCTGAGTAGATTACTTTAATAACTTATTTTCTAACTTAAAAATGCATGCAATTTGAGCTAGTGATGTGAAATGCTACCATACTAAGGCAATTAAATAATTAGAATTACCCTGTCTGCTTCCCTTCACTGTTATAATGCTTACTTTTGCCTCATGGCGTGTCATCCAGATGTTGGTGATGTTACTTTAGCAGGTCATCATTGCCATACATGGATATGTTTGAACATAGATTAACTAAGTATAAAGGTACCTTAAGGATATCTGGAACATTTCAGCCATGCTTGTTTTCCCATTGTGATTGCCTAATCCCACTAAATGCACACCAGGATCACTTAAACCTATAGTGGTTACTGATAGGACTTCAATGTAACTGAGGAGTGATTTGCCTTTTTCAGTTGGTACAAATTTAATTCTTCAATGTATAACAATTCGGAACAGTTGTGCATGTACACAATTAGAACTTAAAATTATTCTTGGAAAGAAACACATGAATTTTGTGGTATGCATCTTAACTGGAATAGAAAAAGGGAAATAGCAGGTTCATAAAAGCTTTTAAGGCTGATGTCTTGTCTTAAGATGTAAAGGAACAAATAGACTTAAGAAAATATCTGTTTAATTCTCACAGCACCATGTGTGCTCAGAACACAATGAGAAGTATGTTTTAAATTGTTGATGCAAAGCGGTGAATTCATCAAAAATGTGAATCAACCTAAATAGCAAGCTATGGAATGTTCCTATTGGTTGTTTTGCTTCCATCACAATTGTTCTTAGGTATACCTTTAGTGATCTTCATAGTACCTGGCTATGATTAACTAATTGTTGGTTAACAACACTATTTGTTGACAAAAACATTAACACATGTTACTAGTAGAGAAGGAAAAGAGAGTCCTGCTCTTCCAAGCTTACCATCTATTAGGAAGTTTAGAGGAATAAGACAGTAGGTGATGGTTTGCATGGGCAAGGATGGTTTGAAAGAAGTAAGTGTCATTGAGATCTCAAAGACAGGAAGACAACAGGGCCATCTTTAATGCAGGGCAAAAAAAGCAGTCCCTTGAGCCCACGGTCTCACGGGTTGCAACTTCCACTGTGCCCACCACTCTACGTCAGCATAAGGCCGCAGCCTACCTCTCTTTTACTGCCCAGGGGAAGCAAGAACGCAGCTTGGTCACATTACGTCACGTAAAGGGGACACATGAAAATAACCAGAAGGAAAGGTTGAGTTAGTGAAGTAAGCAAGTAAGAGAGGTTAAAAGATGAAAGATAGATTACCACTTTGGCACTAGAATCCAAAATAATAGAGGCCACATAGTCCAGTGGCATACCAACTGAGAGCAGTAGAAGAGACAAACATGTGTCAGAGAGGGAAACACTAAAGAGGTTATCAGAGAACACAGGATTTAAGCTCGGAAAGAGCTGTGCCACAGCTGCTATAATAATGAAGAGTTTGCTGGAGAAGTATGTATTCAACAGGCTGAAGAGAGGTTGAAGAGGATAAATAAGGAAAAACAACCTTTTGTTTTATCTACGAGGAGATCATTAGTAATTTTGGTGAGAGCTGTCTCGGTACAATGTTGTGGATGAAAACCAGATTGGAAAGAATATGTTAAAAATACATGTGTAGAGTATGGCTGTGCTTCGCTGTTCCAACATCAGATGAGGAGAAGGCTGAGATGTTGGAAAAGAGAGGTAAAAGTGTGTTGGTTGTAGCTGGTCAAGATCACCGAGGTTCCTTTAGGTCTGTTGAAGACTTTGAATATGGAAGAGCAGTGTGATTTTCAAAGAATACTGTGAATGTCTTTTTCAGAATGAAATAACCATATTGTGTCATAAACATATTTAGGTATAAATATGTCACTACAAAAAAACCACACTATTTCTAATAATGCTATTGTATATAATATGCTATTTACAATAAGAAGTTGTTCCTGTTTCTTTTTTTTGTTTATCTGGTTTGCTTACAAAATTGCACTTCCAAGAAAGAACTAAATAATCCAGAGGAAAAAAAAATAATTCATACAATTTTTTCTTTTAGTTTTTGGATCATTAGTTTTCAGATGAAATTCTGAGGACTTCTTACATTAAAGTCTTCTTTAAATTCACCCTCATTCACTCTCTCAGGCTCATTCACACTCTCACACTCTTATTTACATTCTCACACTCTCACTGAAAGCCTCACTACCTTTTCCGACACTTCTGTGTCCTTGTCTCCTTGCCCCACAGCTCCGCTTCTTCTCTTGCATCTATCTTCTTTCTTTGTCCGCTTATCTGTGAAACTGTCCTCCTAATGAATTTCTGCAAAAGGACAGAGCTTCTGGGTACACCCTCTCCCCCAATTGGCAGGATGACTAGAGGCTGTGCCCGTGGCTCTGCCGCTCTGCAGAATTGCACCAATAGACCTGGATATCTCTGTGACTCTGTTTTCATTATTTTGGCCTTCTGGCGAGCTTCTGCAAAAGAGCAGAGCTTCGAGGCACATCCTCTTCCCTGTTCCTTCAATCTGGGAGAAGGAATACCAAGAGGCTCCGCCCTTTTGCAACAAATCATCAAAAGATTTTTGGGAAAATTGCTCACTATGGTTACACTCTTTACAATATTTACAATCTCTACTATACTTCTGAATACTAAGGTCACGATCAAAACAATTTCAAAAAGGAGGTAAATTACAGAAGCAACTTTATACTTCTATTAACCCAAACAATTGCCATTATATGTATTAAGGCACACGGAAACTAGCAAACAACACTGTTGTCGTAAAATTACCTGCTTTCTTGGGGGAAAAAATATGACTTGAAAGATTTTACTTGATTAAATCTTTTTTGGGGGAAGGGTTGGGCATTCCACATTCCACAGTACTAGGAATGATGTTTCTTGAGGTACATTTTGTTGCAAAAGTGCTACTTTTTCAGATGAAACTGCACCTTTAAAACATATAGCATAATTGTAATTTTGATCCATAAAACTACTAAATGCTATATAGTTTTTTGCTGCTGGGATAAGTTATAAATCTTTTTAATAGAAAGCCCCAGAGTCATCTGGTTCCAGATGTGCAGCAAAACATAACATCGGATTTATCAAGGAACAGCCTTTGTAATTGCTTTGATACACATGATGGTATAGTATGCCCATATTTTGAAAGCAAAACTCTCTTGTAGTTGTCCTTTTTGCCTCTGGCATTCCTGAAATGATATTAAACATTCAATATTTTATTCAGTAGAACTGTGTTACTGAGCAGCTTGTTGTTCTGTGTCTGACTTGGGAAATCAGGGCCAACTCAATGAGGCATAAAAGCAAAAACTTTCACATTTAATGATGCCACCTTTATTGCCGGCAGTGTTAGGATAGAGTTATAGATGTAAAACAAAGAATAAAATGTGAACAAAAAAGCAAATATTTCCATAAACAAGTGATAATGCAACAATTAAGGAAACTCAAGGCAGTAGTGATTTCAGGACAAAAAAAAGTTACTGCTAATTGCAACCTAACACTCGATGGCTAAATTAAGTCTGTCACAAGTAATTAAATAGCAATCCCCGCATACAGGATGAAATGTAAAAAATATCATATATCATTTAATACTGTATATTAAATGAATTAAATGATATATTAATGCAATTGGATCTTCTATTGGCGTGTGCAGTTAATCTATCAACTCACTTTTGTAGAAGTTGAGAAATTTGGGTCAGTAAAGTATTTTCTTTTTTTTTAGTGTTTTCGTGTAAGTGAATCTAACTCCATTATGGCTAACAAACTGGCATTCTAAGAACAGTAAAAGGTACGGGTTCAACTATATGCTTATGTATAAGGAATGGTAGAGGAGAGAAGGCTAAGAAGGGGAGATCGGCCCATTAGAGATAGCCTTCAATATCAGCTGGTCAGAATTTATTAATATTAACACAAATTAAGACAACTGGTACAGAAGAAGAGGGCCCTGTTCTTGCAAGCTTACAATCTATCAGAGGTTGTGTATGGATGAGACTGAAAGAGGGGGACTGTATGAGGATTATATGATTGTAGTGAAGATCTTGTGGAGAACTTGAAGGTGGGAAGAATGCATGTTTTTTGTGATGTAAGTAGGGTTTTAGGAGGCTTGGTTGTATGCTTCTCTGAATTGGTGTGCTTCTATACTCAGTAAAACTCACATTGCCTTCAATGGGAGTAGCAGCAGTCAATTACAGTATGTGCTCGATTATAAGACGAGGTTTTTTTCAGCTGGAAGGAGGTGCCGTTAGCAGTGGGGGTTGTCTGCGTCCATCCACTCTCCGGCTGTCAGAAAGGAGAGTTCCCCGCAGCGCCAGAGGGTGTATGCGCGATGGACGCAGACAACCCTGCTGCTAACGGCACCTCCTTCCGGATGCAGTGGAAGTTGCCTAAGCGAATGGCGTACACGTCTACCCGCGGCCCCAACTACACACCAGGGAGTCAGAAGCACCGGTAAGTTTGCAGAGGGTTAAATGGGGGCATAAGGCATTTCCTTAGGCAGAGTGCTCTATGATATGCCTTTTAACCCCCTTAATGCCACTCTGCCTCCAGAAATGCCTTTTAACCGTTTATATGCCACTCTGCCTCCTGAAATGCCATATACCTCCCCATATGCCCCATAGTATGCCCCATAGTATGCCTTTTAACCCCCTAAATGCCACAGTGGCATATAGGGGTATAAGGCATTTCTGGGGCAGAGTGGCAAGCCTGGGGGCAGAGTGGCAAGCCTGGGGGCAGGTTGGAAAATAAAAGGAAATAAAAACTAAAAAAATATTTTTCTCAATCATAGCTCTTATTAAAAAAAGTAGTTTACGTGAATTAACATTTAGGGGTAAAACTTTTTTCCTATAGGGTTGTCTTATATTCAGGCTTTTTCTTTTTTCCTAAATATTAAGATTTTGGGGGGTCGTCTTATAATCAAGCAAATACGGTACATTGACTGTACATTGACAATGTGAGTGCTACTGACCATATGCCATAAGCTTACATACTAATGCTTCCTGATTTTAGTAGAGGAAGCCAGGAGAGGAGTTTTAACTCAATAAGCTTGCGAGCAGGGCTCTCTCCACCTAATGTATCGGTTTGTCTTAGTCTGTCAATTCTTGTCTTGTCATACCTGTTGAATATATGTATTGTATTAAGCACTGCATAAATTGTTGGGGCTGTATAAATAAAAGATAATAATAATAAAGAATGCACTCTTGAGCTCTAATGTGTATAAAGAAATAAAAATGCAATTTGGGGACTTGATTGTTACTCTAATGAGGATTCTTCAAAGTTTGAACTTTGATTTCCATTTTGTTACTTTTTTTTCTTTCCTGCACTTTTGTTAGTTGAAACGACTAACTAATCATGAAACAAATGGAAGGTTATTGGACTTGGACTTTTGAGTTTTTTCATATTCTGAATACTCAAGATCCAAATCTTTGAACTAATGCGCTTATGTAAGTTTGCAAACAAACTATCAAACAGTATCAAATATACCTTCTATAGAAATCATCCCTGTTATGATGTGCATATACATTACATACCAGGTCAATTAGATGTATTACCAGCTGTTGCTGACATTAATTTGTCTTTAGTAACTGACAGTTTATAGTTAACACAAGTTTAAAATAAGCAAATATTTCTGGTTATTGGTTTGAGCAAATACATTTTTTAAGATTTTAGATTATTTGTAATACTTCTTTATCAAACATGACAAACGCTTTGAATAAATATAATAAATAATATTTAAAAAGGCAGAACAAAGCTATTTATACCTTGGTGAATTGTAAATAAATCAAATGTTATTATCCTGAGCTGGGTAAGTTCCCAATTATTAAGTACAGAAAAGAAAAGAAAAAAGCTGATTGTTCACAATTGTCTAATAGGTTCCCATGTGGTGTGCTAGCACTGTATTACCTACCATAGTCACTTAACGAAGCAAGATAAAACA
The DNA here is from genome assembly GCA_009364415.1 of Spea multiplicata. Lineage (NCBI taxonomy): Eukaryota > Metazoa > Chordata > Amphibia > Anura > Pelobatidae > Spea > Spea multiplicata. The sequence goes on along the minus strand of VKOC01019942.1, from coordinate 22,060 downwards.
TATGCTAAGCAAAAATTCAGTAAACCTAATTCAGAGAGGTGCAATTGTATACAGGTCACATGACACAAATACATTATACAATACCAATAGAAATATTGTGTTAATCACTTGATAGCTAACTTTCCACAGCATAACTGTGTTCTTCAGGGTTTTAAAAAAATATATATTTGTATATTAAAAACTTTGTTTTTTGTTTTATGAGCGCAGAAGATATTAACTTTTTTGGAGTCTATTTTTGGAGTCTATCCAGTTAACACTAAAATCTCCAAAATGCTCTTAAAAATACCCCTTGTCTTATATTCTAGGTCGTCTTATAATTAGACCTATAAATAAAGGTCTGACTATAAGACTAAGATCCAGATACCCGCAGTGCTGCAGGGTACCTGGATCCTCAACCTCTGCTGCTGCCGGCCGGTACTTCCGCCGGGGCTTCTACGACAGAGCGACCGCGTCACATGACCTTCCGGTGCTCCATCATAGAAGCCCCACTAGAAGTAACGGCCGGCACGTCCCCTGGCTGCCAGAGAGGAGGATCCCTCCTGATTGCTGCAGGAGACCTGGATCCTCCTCTCTAGCAGCCGGTAAACGCATGCTACCCGACACGTATGCTACCCGACGTGACCTTCTGGTGCTCAGTCTTAGAAGCCCCAGTGGAAAATATTCAGGGAGAGTGGACTAGTAAGTGTGTGAGTGATGGGTGTTATGCTGAATGTTTGTAAATGAGGGTTTCAGATAGCATGGATGTGTAAGTGTTGGGGGATAGCATGGCATAAGGAGGCTGTAATCACATTCTTATCATGCCCAGATTCCACCATGTACTGGCTGCCTAGGCAGGAGTGTGATTGCTGTTATTTTATTTTTTTATTAAAAGTAATTACACACCAATATGGGAAAGAAAAATTCAATAACACTATATATATATATATATATATATATATATATATATAAAATTGCAAACAGCAATCACTACCCTATCATGCTAAGTCAGCCAGCACATGCTAGAACCTGGGCATGATTGTGAATTGCTGTTATTATATATAATATATATATATATATATTAATATATAATATATATATATATTGGTTTTGGCCAAGTGAATGCTGAATTTTCAGTTTCGGTCCAGAATTTTCATTTCGGTGCATCCCTACTATATACTAAGCCAGTCACTGAAGTGTTAGGCCTACACCATATCAATGTTTGGATTAGTATATAGTGATAGGGGTTGTTCTGAAGTATTGTCAGTGTCTGGCTCAATGTATAGGCACACATTGACGGTGGTACCGCATAATCCCTAAGTATATAATGATAACAGTTATGCTGTACCCCTGTCAATGTTTGCCTAACCATAGAAACTATGCAGTTTTAAAGTGTGTGTGTGGGGGGGTGCCACATACAGGATCTGCCACAGGTGCCAAATACTCCAGGTACGCCCCTGCGTCGTGCGGCATTCAGGCCCAATGGCCATGCCTCAGCTCTTCGTGCCACGTCTTAAAAGGGGTGGGATGAGGAGCTGAGGCACGGCCATTGGGCGGCACATTGCGTGCTCGCCGGCCGCTTTGATTTCATTAGGCGCCGGTGGAGTGACTGCCGCTTTCAATGTCGCTCGCAGACGCTTTGGTGGTGCAATGGGCCATTTGACTAGACTTGCCCCCCCAGGCCTTAGGCTGCCAGCCCTCGCCTGCTCTCATCCATTAATTATGATCAATGATCAGTACAACTGCTGATTATTTTTAATGAATAAAAGAAATACGTTTGTTACTGGTGACAGTTTATTTGCTATATAGGGACAGGATTAGATTTAACATAATTTGTCAGACCAACAGTAAAATAAGTGTACATTTTTAGAGCCTATATATTTTATGGATGATTTAGCTAGAAGCTTGCTTAAAATGTGCACACAAATATGGTATGTACACAGAATTACAGATTCTCAAATAGCTGAGACAGTCTCATATTTATTTGTATTTTGAAGTTCATCACATTTATCCTCACTGAAGAAATAGCCACGATATTTCATGGAAATGTCCCTATATTTGTCAAGATCCCTCAATTAACAATGGGCTGGTATCCCACTGTCAACCCAAGTACAAAATTGTGACGTGCTTCTTTTGCTGTACATGATCACCTTTAGAAGATGTGCACTTACCTCTTACACAGACATTGTCAACGACCTCACAGTTGTCTTGTAACACCGTTACTCCTCAAGTGGCAAAATATAACTTTAAATTAAAAAAAAAATTTATATTAAGATGGCAGTCCTCCCATACATCACAACAGGGAATATTAAATTAATGCTTCAGAAAAATGAAGAATAAAAAAAAACATGAATATGTAGCATGTAGGTATAAAATTACCATCAGCTCAACTTGAACTGTAGTTTTTACAAGACTAGGAGAAGACACCCCCAATATTTATGCCTTAGGGGTATTCTTTAATAGTATTCTCTTGGTATGCGCTAAATTCTTGCTTTTCTTTGTGTATTTATTGGTCATTAATGTGTATGTGTATGCCTATTATGTTTTTTAGGTTGTGCGCTCTTCTTTCTATAACAACAAACTACTAAAAGGGGGTACAGAATCTCCAAGTGGATTAAGGAAAGTACATTTCTACAGACAAGATATTTGTGGGTAAGTTACCATATATTTGTATAGCGCTTCAAATAAACGTATAAATTGTGATTTGTACAAAATAAAAACACCCTGCAAACAAGTTATTACTTATATCTAGTGCTTTGTGCAAAAAATAGGAAAAGCTGCCAGCACTAAGCACATAACCCCTATGTGACTATAGACATTAAGTAGATAAAGTGCAGCGCTAGGTAATTTCTAGCAAATATATCAGAGAAGTGAATAAATGAAATGCTTGTAATCTTCAATAAAATGAATACATATACTTAAATTCAAATTGTGGATTATGCATCTGAGGAAGCCTGATTGGGCTAAAGGCATCATGCCCATCTGGAAGTAGCACGGACTACACAGACGGAGCTTTGAACGCCTATTTAAGTATATGTTTTTTTTATTTTTTAATTGCACTTTATTCACTTTGGAGTTACACTGATAGATATAGATAGATATATTAATTTTATCGAAGATTGCACAGCATTTCACTTATTTACTTTCATGATATATTTGTTATAAATTATTGAGCTCTGCACTTTATATACTTAATGGTTATAGTTATGCCCCACCAGAAACCGTTACCTTACTGTTGTGTGTCCCCTGGTACCTACGTGACCAAACGACATGTCCCCTTCTCCAGAAAAATAGGCACCTTCTCAATTGGTCCCCATGTTCCATCTGTCTAGATTTGAATCTATTGGCCACTTTAATGGCCCACTGTCTGTAGCTATTAGTGCATTATTATTGTTATAAGAATTATTTCACTTTTATTTATAATGTGGAATTTATGAAAATACTATAATGCATTAAAAAAAACAACTTACAATAATTGTAACATAAGATTATCTGGAAATGTTTAATCTATGAATACTACACATTTAGATTGCATGTGTAATACTACAAACTACAAAGTGTAATCTGAAAATCCAAATTATCCGTGTCAAAGGTTGCTTCAAAGAAAAAACAACTATAATGTCATTGCACATAATTTCTTTCACATTTTTTTTTAACAACCCCTTTTTTCCAGTATATCTACAAATCATGCCATGCTAAGCCATGCCCCCCCAACGCAATTTCATCAGATCACACTACTAAATCTAGAGCAATCATCTGTTTTCTATGGTGACATCTTAAAATGTTACTCTTCCCAACCATTCATTGTTTCCTTGTTTTAGGTTGACAAATGCACATTGTTTGTAGGAGTTTTTTGTGTGTGACAGATAATATAAATTAACCTGCATGTTGTTCTAGACTGCTCCATATACTAATGCATTTTAAAATTGAGTCAGTGTGTGGCTTGTGACTACTACGCATTATGTCTGCAATTAAAAAGCTCATAAATATAGCTGTCAGTTTTGTTTTCCTCCCTGTCTCATAGATAGTTATTTTGTTAATAGTCTGCCCTCCTTAGTGTCTTGGAAGGCTAATGTGCAAGACGGATGGTTGGACTGAGTGTAAGTACATGGGTATGTGTATATGTAAACTATGTGGACAAATTTATATATAAACATACATTTGCAGCGGGCACACAACTACGGAGCTACTTTTAAAGGTTATTGAAAGGTCTGGTTATATACATGGGAGATTTCTGCATGGTGGTCGCCCTTTGAAAAAAGCATATGCTATTGTGTATTGTACTTTTAAAGAAAAAGGAAGTATTAGCAATTACAGAAAACATAAATTCTGGACATAAATTCTGGACTAAAACAAGGTGCCCACGGGAGGTTTTCTCGCTTTGCAGTTATTACAACTGAATAGAATTTATTGTAACCCCAAGAAGAAAATTCCCGCTCATTGCCCGCAAGTTAACAATATTTTCATTTTGTTCAACTTTGAAAAAAAAATATCCACACGTATGTATACATTATATTTTAAGTGGGCTGGATTTTCCATGAAATAAAGACTATGAATAGCCAGATGTTAATATGCGTGTCCCCATCCTATATCTGAGAATAAAGTGCATACGAATAGCAAAAGCTTTACATTAAATTTGTATATAATTTTGTTTTTGTATTTAAAAATCCCTCCATTTTTTATCCTCAACGAGTGGGCAGGAAACAGAACTAATTGCCTTGAAACAAATGGGCCAAAATATAACTGAAACATTTGTCCTAATCATTTCTGGCCCATTTGCATATGTCAAATGCCCATTTTCCACAATGAAAAAGAAGACCTTGGCAGATACCACAACCCTCACCTCCAATGCTGGCTCACACTTTTTTAATACAACCCATTGCTCCCATTTGCATTTGGCACTCCTGTTGATTCCTGGCAGTGATTGGCTGCTTCTAGCATCAATGACTGGGGGGGATCATGGAGAGCTTAGGGGGTGCTATTCTGCTTCTAAAAAGGTAAGCATTTTTTTAACTCCTTAAGGACAATGGGCGGTCCCGAAACCCATTGAAAACAATGCATTTTGTCATTAAGGGGTTAAAAGTTAAAGTACTTAATAAACATAAATTGTTGACAAAGCTGTTTGTGTAACCAAACGTTATTTGGTTTTATTACAGGGCTGTAACCTATTTTACCTCTTCAAGTAAAATGTAGCCAATTATGACAACAGAGATACAAGATTTATACATAAAATTTAATACAACTGATACTAAAGAACCACACTATTACTGCAAATGGAAAAGGTTGTTAAAAATGTGAAGTTCAGGCATTTGAATAGGACGTCTGACCTTATAATGTGTTTTTCCTCAGTCTGATTTGTTTTTCTCCACTAATGATTTTTCCCTGCATGGAACTGTAGGTAATTCATTCTTTTTTCTGTGTGCAGGAAGTTTAATAGGGCCCCCACACCCAAGTGACATCACACATTTACTTCAGCATCTGGAACCCTTTAAATACACACTGTGACTGGTCAGTATACCTCTGTACAGAATGAACATTCTCCCTGTGAATCCTAGATTTCATACCACCCAAGTTTTTCTGTTGAGGAGTCTCTGTTTGGGGCTTCAAATCCCCCTGTCCCATATTTTCTGTCAGCTTGGACATTTTGGCGGGTCCGAGTGTATCGCAATGTTCTACAACCTTACAATTCTACAGTTAATTAGTCTACATAAATTATATTACGGGTTTTCTAAATGCCCCACTAACTATCAATAATAATTCCTTTATGTGGTGAAATGCCATATCGAGCACTGGTCACTATATAATTTTATATTTTAACACATTATAGGGGATATTTTTTCACATTTTTGCTCAAACTGTAAGAACGAGCTACACACAAACACACACTTGTATTTTAATGATTAGCAAATGCTTATCCCACCTCGTTCAGCACTAGAACAAATTGGCAGACACAACATAGGCAGGAGAGTGTCCCTGAGGTGAGTCAGCTGTTAATGCACTGTTGAAATTTTCCTACAGATTTTCATGGCACTAATGACCTCTGTCTAGATCAAAATTCCCTTACCGGCAACAGGATGATTGTTCAACTATTTCATGTGTTGCTGGAATTAGGCTTTGCTATTTGATGTGAGCGCGTGTAGCAGCTGTTATTTTACACTGGACTGGCTTTGCTGTGGGGACGTTCCTTAACAGCTGAAGCAGTGTACTGAATATGATCAACAGTACCCAAATCAAAGGTGGAGTGCTGGTTGGCTCTTCTTAAGGAAATCAATTAACTTAAGGAGGCTAGAGATTCTGGTTAAACATTGTGCGACATAACTATCTTCAGTGGATCAGCTTTTCTCTTGATCAATGATACCTCTTGCTCTCTCTCTCTCTCTCTCTCTCTCTTTATTTAGTTTCCTAAGGATTTTTTTAAGTATGACATGGTATACTTTATGATATTTTTCAGAATATGTGTCAAAACAATTTCGGCGGTGTAGCATTTGTTACAAGATAATTTTTGTTGTAATTTGGTGATTTAGATATATAGTGAATACATAAAGATACATGGAATAAGAGAGGACATTAGATTGTAAGCTTGAAAGCAGTGCCACCTCTACCTAATGTATCGGTTTGGCTTGGTCTGTTAATTCTAGTCTTAGTTATATAAGTACTGGAATAAACGCTGCATGAATTATTGGCGCTATATAAATAAAATATTATAATAATAATTAATAAATTCAGTTAAATTTCAGAAACTTGTAACTAAGGATTTAATGCAGTGTTGGTTTAAAAAATGGAATTAACTCCTTTTTGGATTTTATTTGCTTTCATTACCTTAATGGAAATGTAAGAAAAATAACATACATGTTAAACTATGCCAATGGAAAGAAAACATACTGGTAAAGTTATTAAATGTAGAAATAACTTAATTATGTAATTTTAACTACCCAAGCCGTTGGGTGCTGAAATACACATTATGAAGAGGAATGATTTTATTTGAAAACAAAGTCATATTTACGTTTACATGATACTCGACTTCCTGTAAGATTGTTGACTTCATGTAGTGCGTGTTTAGCCTTTTGAGGCTGCATTTCCTTTTTAAAGCTATTTCAAATATTTCAACTCACTTATTTCAATCATCTTTCATACAACTTCCGAAGAGTCAGACCCCCTAGGACATTCAGTGAACATCACAGCAGTTTGTTTGTACATAAACCCCTGTTTAATGTATCTAGATTTTTGTTCTCTGCAGCAGATTTTATTTTTGTCGTAGATTTTAAAATAGAAAAGTAAATATAAAAATAACACGTTGGTTGTAACTGTATATTTTCACTGCCTTAAACATCCCAAGTCCTCCACAAACCACCACCTGAATAGAGGCACTTGCAAGAATCCAAAAGCTTTCCTGAAATATGTCAAGCCCTCTGCAAACCACCATCTAAAGAGAGAGGTCCTTGTAAGAATACAAAAATGATATTCAACCTCATTTTGACTTCTCCAAATATACTAACTAATATTTTGCACGGTTTTCCTGTATATGTACCAAATATGCATTTTGGGGACAATGTTGTACAGTTATGGGTCATTTATTGGTGCATAATAAACAAAAGGTAGTAATGATAATAATAATTAAAATGACCATGATTGAGTACAGTATCTATAGACACCCTAAATATTCTTTGGAGATATTGGAAATATATTTGTATGAAAACATAGACTTTTTGTATAATTTTATAAATGATAAAAGTCACTGAAACAGAGTCAGGGTGAAAATCTCACATTGCATCAGGGCTTGGCTGGGAATTAAAACCAGCCTTGGAGATAATTGAATACGAGCCCCATATAGTTCTTTGTGGCATTTTTGGGCACACGGCACATACGTCAGGTTATAGTCTCTGTATTTTTTTGTTCAAAATCATGCATTTTTAAAGTATATTTGAAAACATAAATAAGATAATATGAAAAACACATTGTTCCTAATATGACTGTGGCCCATGAGATCACATGAGTTTGAAAGAGCACCTGTATGGTCCAAATAATGCAGAAAAAAAATTACACTTTAAATAGGAAATTAATAGTTTTCAAATTTAGTTAAATTAATTTTGTGCAAATAAACAGGTACCTCGCCTAAAAAAATACAGCTAAAAATGTAAGAGGAAGGATGAACGAGGGGGCCATGTGTGAGCTGCAGATACAGATATTGCACTGCCTGTCTGCCAGTCAGTGATTAAAAAAACAGAGTAGATGGGCCATTTTTTCTTCTGCTACATTTGATCTATACTGCATGTATGCAGGTGCAATTAGTGAATGCGCTATACAAGTTTTTGGTTAGGCCAAGGTAAATCTTTGGAGTTGTGAAAAAAGTAACACAATTATAATCTCTTCCATTGATTAAATGGATGTACAGTCATATTCGGAAACATAGTATTCCCACCTGATTTTGTTATTTCTAGTTTACAAAAAACAACACAGATACTATAAGCTTTGTTGGAACGAAATGGGACAAAAACAAGTTTTTGTCGATGCTAACCTACATTACTGTAAATAGCACTGTATTTTATACTCAAGAAAAATATTTTTCCTTTACATTTAAATTACTTTTGAAGTTATACTATAGGCTTTATTTAGATATATGCTTTATGTAGGACCAAAGTCGATCACTCAACATTTGGTTAACTTCAAATTTCAGCTGACAGCATGCGTAGCCAGTAATGATGATAAAATGTGCCATGTTAATTTTCCTTCAAAATTATATAGTGTACCTGGCATGTGTGTGTCAAAACTTGAAAGGTCATTGTAAAGAAAAAAAGTGCTTGTAATCAAAAGCATGTTCTTCTCCTAGATGTAATAATATGAGTACATTTGAGAATGATGTCAAGTTGTTTTTCCATTACTTTTTTCACAAGGTTCAGGAAAAAAACTGACACATGGCAGGTCATGATGGATGAACTATTTATCCTTAGGTTTTTTTAAGACATGCTCAATTAGAGATGTTTTAAGAGAAGTTGACGGCCATACCATGGGTAAACAGGAAAGTCTTTTGCTGGCTTAGCACTTCTTCCTTTTAATTACACATTCTAAAGGACGGCTACTGTGAAAAAGATATAATGTTGTGTATAATCATTTACTGTCAGATCTCCTTGTGCAACAAATATTTTTGTTGTTAACATTCTTGTAAGCTATAGTGGTAATAAACTTTAGTTTTCCATACCATAAAATACAAGCATTGTTTCTCAAATTAATATTCACTCTGATTATATATAAAATCTGATATATATGTATATATATATATATATATTATATATATATATATACACACATACATATACACTTTTTTTGACATTTCTTGTTTTATTAAACTAGATTAAATATAGTAATTCCTGATTGTTAAGTGGGTAAAAGTAAAATTATCAGCTGCTTACTAGTTATGCTAATTAAATAAAGATGGTAATAAATGTTCCGTAACATGTACCTGCTGGCAATGATGTGCAGGCAACACTAAGTTTATATTTGTTTCTTGCATAATTGGCTATACCCTCCCAGACTTGACCATTTAAGATGTCTGCCAATTTAATAGATTTACATAAAGGCAATGTTTCACACATCTGCAACATGTACAAGTCTATTTTCTTTCTATTATTTAAAAAAAAATTTATTAAAAAATAATACAAACATTGTATTATTAAAAATTTCGACTGTACTATTTTACTTTTATGGTGTAGAGGCAGATACAAACTAATAATACACTCGAAAAGATAGCGACACAGAAAAAACAAACAAACTGTATTGTCAGATGTTTGCTTGATAAGCCAATTGACAAATATGATAATGTGAACAGATACCCTTTCAAGCTTCAGTAAGAATTTGATGTATAGCTGATCATGGCGTGACTGAAATATTGAATCACTCTACAGATGCAAAACAGACTAGAGTTTATGGAATAATTAGTTACTAATTAGATAAAAAGAATCGTTATACAAGTAAAAATAAGAAAAAGAAAACCTGTTTTATTTTTTTTCCTCTTATTGTGTGTTTCAATGTCAACCTACTTACATAAAGCAACAAAACTGATAATATAATATATACAGAAATGCATGGCATTCAAAAATAAAGGTTCTTCATAACAGATCATTATGACTAATAGAGATGTGCGAATGGGCCAACAACTCGGACAAATTTTTTGGTTCATTTTTGCCCCACTCATTTTCAAGCAACATACTATGTTCCCTGCCTATTCGCTTCTGCCGAAAACTCAGGGGCATTTTTAATTTGGGAACAAAATTCATTGCCCGGTGCCCGCATTCACTCTCACACATTCTCTCACGCTCTCTAAATGTTTACCTACCTTCTCTGCCGACCACCTCCGCTTCTGAATCTTCTTCATCTTCTATCTTCTCCCTTCAATCTGCTATGTTTAATCTTCCATCTTCCTCAGTATACCGGCAGACATAACTTGGCAGAAAGGACCGAAAGTGCCGGGATATTGCCTTGAGTTCATGTTAGGGCACAATGACATCACTTTCGGTGACGTCCTCTTCCCTGATTGGAGAGGACGTCACCAGAAGCGCCGCTATATTGTCCTTATTTCAAGTTATGGCAAAATCAAAGTGCTTTTGAGGATCGAGGACAGGACGTCACTGGAAGCACCACCATTATGGCGGAAGTTCTCAGAGGGAAATGTCCGTGAAGATGCCCACCAAAAAGAAAAAAACTTTTGGTTTTGTAAATTGGCTGCAATGATGTCTTGTTGCAGGTCATTTTTTTTCGATAAATGATCTACAGAGGAAGATTCAATAATTTATTTATACATCAGTCCAGATTTAAACATTAAACGCCTACTGCAGAGATGCCTTTTACAAATGTACATATCTCACAGATTCATGCTACATAATAGTACACCCAAAACTCAAGACTGTTAAACAGCCTTTATCAGGGCCAGACTAGGAACAATAACTAGTATTTCAATAATGCCGACCCTCAGGGTAAGTGATGATATGCTCTCTGTGATAACAAAACTCAAACACAAGATCTCTGCAGGGGAAAAATGTCTTAGACAGAGTGTTTTGCTCATTGTATTCAAGTCACATACTATACGGTATTAAGAACAAACAAGTCACCAACCTTGGTGCACATGCTGTATCTCATGTAGATCAAAAGAAATTAGATTTGGATGTGAACGACTGCACAGCCTCAGAGCAACTACAAAAACATTGTTAAATTTGATCTTTTAGAAGTAGAAGCATGTGACTATAAATCTTTAGACACATAAAGCAGGTGCCTAACCTGCCTCATAGGAAATATAGTAATAATAATTCACATATTATGTATGCAATCTATTTGTGGGTGGTCATAAACCACAGGTTCAGAAAACTTGATTTTAAGTTATGTGGCAGATCCTTAATTCTGTTAGATATCAATATTTTCTAATTGCAGTCATCAAGCCCATGACTACTATTTTTTCCTAAATATTTTAAGCTCATTGACTACTTTTCTAGGTAGTCCACCTCTCTGTTGTGGGCCTCAGTTTGGTGTTATTCCCATGCTGACTGGGATAGCACTTGCTAAGGGGTGTTCCAGCCCACCCACTCCCAGCACCATCTCTCACCCAATACATATCATCATCATATGTAGTTCACAAGAGGGTAAGTGGCTGCGCTCTCACGGATGTGTATATGTGAAAGAAAGAGAAACACAATAGTGCAATATGTCTCAAAGCATATTTTTTACAAAATGAGGCTGCAAGGGGCCACTCACATTTGGTGGGGGCTTCTTCAGTTAGCCCCAAAGTATGCGCTTGGGCAATATAATCCTCGCCTTAAAGATTTCTTTGGCAGCAATATGTAGTATGGCTTTCTTCAGTTAGCCCCAAAGTGTGCATTTAGGCGGTATAATTCTTGCCTTGGAGTTTCTTTAGCAGCAGCCTTTGGAGCAGTCTGGTGTCCTCAATTCATTTTTGGTGAGCAGTGATAGAATTAGCGCATAGGTGGTATGTTCCCCACCAAGGATATAGTGGTGGCTGACAAGGCATTCTGTTTTGTAAATTAAAAAAGGTCCAGGAACAAGATAAAATAGTTTTCAAAAAAACTTATTTTAAACTTTCGGTAATAAAAACCAATAAAAAACAACAAAAGGTTAATATAAAATAACACACAAACGTGTTCACCTAGCACAGGCTTCCTCAGAGTGTATATGTGTTTATGGATATTGCAAAGGTGGTGTATAATGGGACACACGTATGCAAGACGTTCTCCAATTGCAGTCTACCTCCAAGTTACCAGTAAGCGAATTAACCTTGATTTGAAGTATTTAAGATATATACGGTATTTAACCCCTTTTACCTTGCTCTGCCATCAGACTGGCACATGCTGCACCTATGTAGTTTAATGTACCTTTCTTTAATGTCTTCAGACACCCTTTCAATACTGCCTCTTTATTCTCCTGGCTGGGACTGATGCTGTCTTCTCACACATGTGTAGCTCACCACCCTGGAACTGGGACACTCTGCAGGGCTCAGGCTTACTATGGGTACTTGCAGCATCTTCAGACTCCCTCAAGATCCTGTGCAGTAGCTTGCTTGATTTGCCATATGTCAGATTTGCCCACTGACACTTGTTTCAGTGTACTGTTTGGACATCAGCACTATACACTCATCCACAGTCCTTGTATCCAAGCTCCACAGTCCTTAGAGTCTCTGGTAATTGGGGAAGAGTGGCACACTGTCCCAGGGGTAAGAAGTAGTCCCAACAGACTCCTTGTACCCACCTCTCCAAATACAGAACTCCTTCCAAGGCCAGGGCCCATAGTCTGTAGCGAGTTGGCTAGCCCCCAGGCCCCTCCTGCTCCCAATTTCCCTAAACATCTTCCCCTTCTTTTTAGTGAAGAATGAATGTAGGCCAGCCAACAGGGAACCTTTAATAATAGTTCCTATTTTGATTAGCCATTTATGCAACATGTGCAAACAAAGACAGACATGCAATGGAATTTCAATAAAGATTTGAGATAATCCTCTCTATCGACATCCTAAAAAGCTACACCTTTAAGTAGGGCTCCAGAAATTGAAACAGTGTTGGTTCCACTCCCTGATGAGAATCTAAGTTCTCAATACTACAAGAACCTTTTTCGGTTAGTTTAATCTTGGCTTCTACAAGAATTAGCCATTTTCCATACATTTGGGCCTTAAGTGAAGAACTAACCCTAGCCTAGATGGGCCATCATGAAATTCTTCAATTATGTAGAGAACACTGAAGTATAATTTACCCAAAGTCCTCTGCTGCTGAATCATCATTTTAAGGTAATTTATTTTTTATTATTTCTTATTGTAGGGGGTTGCTGCTTGTACTAAAGTTTCACTTTATGTAAATTTTCATTCTACTGACTTGCCTCTGCATGCCCTTGCCTGAAACTAGCAAAACGTAAAGTTGCAGCCACTTGTGTGCCCTTTCAAACAATATGAACTTTAGTAAATATGAGGTCATTTAGACATCTTGACAAAATTTATGGGTGCAAATAAGAGTTGAATTTTCTGGAGTTGGCATATAGCTGTTTATGAGCCACTGGATGTTTAAACATCTATATAAGTACTGTTTGCCTGCCGTTTGCATTCATGAGCATGAATAGCAAAAAAAATAACTGTTAAGAATACACATATCCAAAATGATACAGTGTATGACACACACTAACATGTGGTGACATTAAGTAAATATATATGTATTTCAAATTCCCAGCAAGTAACCCACTAGTAGTTAGAAATCTAAAAATTTGATTAATCACAATCATATGTGAAAGGGTTAAACACAATTACTCATTCCTTCCTGCACTGTATAATAATGGAACAATAACGATTGGTTTTGATATTTTCCTTTTAACTAAAGGTCTTTGTGAAAAGAAAAGTGCAACTTCCTTCTTTACTATCCAAATTTGCAAAATATTCCTTAAATCACAATTCCTCATTTCCAAAACCCACACCGTGCTTTGCATTTTTATTCAGTTTTTTATGATTTAAGTTGATGGGCTATACATTGATCACTAAGTGTAGAATTCACAGAAAAAATTAAAGAACAGTAATATTGACATACGGTGATATGGGCCATCATTTTAATCTCTATTAATAAGTTAATTTGTTAAATATTGTTGATAAAAGGCCTTACCGAAACTGAAATTATATAAAGATTCTATCGATTGTCCTGTGGCTATCCATGTAGGACATGATATTGCAGAAAATTTTTGTAGCATAAATTATGGTCCTGGTTTTTGAACACATCACTTTACAGATCCAGAATGCCATAATGTAATAGCTATAAAAGCTGCATCTATGGAGATGATTACAAAGTGCTGCATGATATGTTCTTTGCCTGCATGGTTTAACTCATTTGAGGGCAATATAATCGTGGGTTATAGACCAGCTTGGCATACAGTAATTGCCTTCAGAGAACCAGGGTTGCCAGCCCTCCTGTAGAGTTTCTATGGAATGCTGGAGATCACAAAAAAATTCACAGCTATTTAAGTCAATTGAATCCACTTTAACCATGCAGACATTCTAAAGTGGCTTGATTTGCATGCTAGGCTATAAATTTAACAGTGCAAGGCCTGTAATTTGTATTATAGTTTTCTTTTTTTAATAATAAAGAGAATTTTGTATTACATGCTCTTGGAATAGTTTGTGCTATGTAGATGTTCATTTTTAATACAACAAATTAATCACGTTTTAATCTGTTTAAAAACATGGTGTACATAAACTGTATGGACAAAAGTATTGGGACAACTGACCATTACACCAACAGGGACTTTGTATTCTAAATACATAGACATTAATATGTAGTCCCCCCCCCCCCTTTGGAGCTCTAACAGCTTCCTCTCCTCTGGAAGTTTTTTGGAGTGTTTCTGTGGGAATTTTAGCCCATTCATCCAGTACTCTACTGGATGAATGGGCTAAAATTGATGTTGGACAAGAAGGCCTGGCTTGCAATCTCCCTTCCAGTTCATCCCAAAGGTATCCGATGAGGTTGAGGTCAGCTCTCTTTTTGGGGCATTCAAGTTCTTCCACACCAAACTTATCCAACCATGTCTTCATTGACCTTGCGTTGTGCACCACTATATGGACAAATGTATTGGGACACACCTCTTACTTATTGAAATCAGGGTTTAGGCTAGGCCCCTTACTTGCAGTGAAGGAAAATCTGAATGCTTCAGCATACAAAGACAATTTACACAATGCTATGCTTTCAACTTTGTGGGAACAGTTTGGAGAAGACCCTTTTCTATTTCAGCATGACTGCCTCGGTACACGAAGCAAGGTTCAATTGCAACAAATTTGTACAGATCCGAATACAAAAGTATAATGTAGAACACATAACCAACGAAGCATTCTGAGAAACCAAAGCCCCCCTAGAAAGGAACATGTGTCCGCTAGGAACATGATGATTAGTCAGTAATAGTATGCTTACTACGGACTGTATCTTAATACATTTTTTCATAACTCACTTGATAGAGGTGTGTAAAAAAAATGAACATAAAATAAATATATACAAAAGCAAAATAAAAGTTTACTTTTAACTCAAGCACATTTCCTGCTCAGCTTGTAAGCACTAAATGCTACAGGCAGTGTCACTGAGCCATTCATTTCTAGAGAAGGGAAAGTCAAATAAGGTCTTCACTTAATATGTTTAATATGTTAATATGTTTGGAATTGATTGATCACACCATACAACGTATTGATTAAAGTTCAAAGTGCTAACATTGTGACTATTTCTTATTGCAATTTACACCAGCTTAGAGAACTTTAATTAAACTAGCCGTGAGCAATTTAACGCACATCCACCCTCAA
The DNA here is from genome assembly GCA_009364415.1 of Spea multiplicata. Lineage (NCBI taxonomy): Eukaryota > Metazoa > Chordata > Amphibia > Anura > Pelobatidae > Spea > Spea multiplicata. The sequence continues at coordinate 6,276 of VKOC01019942.1, read as the reverse complement.
AGGCTTTTTTTTTACCCTCTTCCAAAAAAATATTTCTTTTCCTAAATGTCACGAGTCTGTTATGCCATTCTGGGTTCCTCTGTAGCTTTGCAAATTCCCCTGCTCATTAAATGAAACCAAGTAACAGATTTTCAGGGTCTAATAAAATAAAAATTCATGCTGAATCCGTAAAACAAACTGAAAAAGTAATACTGTGACTTACAGCAGTGATTTCGTTTAATCATTTTCAATAAAAAATAATCACCTACTTGGCCTTAAATTATTTTACTGACATTATAGTAAAGCCTGTCTTTTGCTTTTCTTCATAAAACAAAAGTTGACTTTTGTTTATGCAGAGACTGTAAACTTGTAAACTGCACCCTCGAAGGACTTTCAGGTTTTCCCCTCGCACTTCTATCCAATAAAGCCTATGATCTCTAAAGTGAAATATGGGTGCAGATGTTTAAACTTATTGTCAGTAGTCAGGGAAAATTAATGAGGCAGCTGTCAGACTATTAACGTATGAATCTTAAGCAGCTTTACGCTTGGTTCTCAGTGAATATTAAACTGCATCTGTAACTATATTTCTGTTACTACTATCATAGCTAAATTTACACCTCACACTAACCTCTGGGGAGAATGGAGAACGCAAAGCTATACATGCAACCAAATACTGTTTGGGTCTCTGTGCACCTTGATAGGGGGCATGCCTGAGAACATACTAGGGTATGAAAGACGGAGCTCTCCCTCTTATTATTTATGGCTTTCTATAGGATATAACAATAAGTATATAACATAACAAGATGACATGCAGAAACAACAGGTGAGAGGGGCCCAGCTCGAAAGAGCTTACCATCTAGTCGTTGCCATGCATATAAGTGGGGCCAGTCACGTGTAGGCGCAGGATTAGCCCCATACAGTCTTTACTAGGTGGGAAGTGGGCAGGAAACTGGCACGGCCAAACACCTCTCTTCTGCCTGGAGAACGAAGCAGCTTACCCGGTGTTAGGGGAAGAAAGGTTTCACCTACAGGCTCTGGATCAAATATGGAGAGTTCTCTGGTATGATATGGAAAAGGAGAAAATAAATCTGGCTTGGTTGAGGGGAGTATACTCACTAGTCTCACTAGGTTATCACCCTGTCCCCTGCTGGGTTGTCAGGTACATGCATTGAGGATAAGCTACAACAGGCTTTGTGTTTGACACAATAAAATTGTGCATGCAGTAAGTATAGACCCTTTGTCTACGTCGCTTAAGAGAAGTAAAAGGGGTCCTAAACTTTTTCCTGGTTTGGAGATAACTTTGGACATTTGCATCTGTAATGAAAACCTATGACGACACTAAACTAAATGTCACAGTTTAATCTCATTCTGAATCCAGAACTGTGTTATCTCATTCTTCTGTGAAAATACATAGAAATGCTATTCAAGTAATTGGCATAGAGTTTAAATATTAGATCATGCTAGAAGGGCATCCTTGCAACACATAGACCTAGATTATTTAATGGGAAATCTGCTCTTAATACATTAAGCAGCAGGTTAGCCCTTTGTACATCTCTGTGTAGTTTAATGAGCTTTCCTTGCTAGCAATCACACTTATGAAAGTTATTTGGCAGAAAATCAGTACCAAGGTTTGGCAGGGCCACTTTTTCTGATTTTATATGTGTGCGCACATTGGAAATGACCTTGTCTAGAACACAAGGAAACTATATTTGCTAAATGCAGAGCTAGATAGTAAAGTGTTTAGTTAGATCAAGACAAAAGTACGTTTTCACATTTTTCACTTTTTTTTAACTTATACCTTAATCCTTACAGGGTAACAGACTACCTTTTTTCCCTACATGTATTATATTTATATTGTTAGAAGGGTACCTAGCAATGTGTGATTAGTAGGATTTTGTTACTTAAGGCAAAAAGGCAAGAACACGTACATAAAGAGGGCTGTGCACAGAAGATGTCCTCGCAAAGAGAGCTTTTGCAAAGAAGAGTGGGCAAATATTGCCATGTCAAGATGTACCATGCTAATAGACTCTTACCCCAAAAAACTGATTGCTGTAATAAAATCAAAAGGTGAAAAAAGTTCTGACATCATTTATCTTTGTCTCATCACAAGAATAGTGTATTTTACCAGGGGTGTGTAGACTTTTTATATCCACTGTATATATATATATATATATATATATATATATATATATATATACACACACACACACACACATAAACCACACACAGTGCACTAGCTAGTCATTGGCTGATGAATAGGATTACTGCATTCCCCTTCTATATACATGGTGCGGTTTTATTCAGCCATAGACAGCCAGAGCACCTGGGACTAAAAACCTACAGACAGGATCATCCCCGTGAAACATATCCAAGAGGACCAGAAGGGGCCACAAAGCCAGAGAGACTATCATGAAAAGCAAGTTTTTATTCAACAAAACTCCATGAAGAGCTACTGCATGAGCTCATATAACCAAGTACATACATGACATCCATGCACACACACACACATAGATATTCATGTCCACACACAGACATACATGCACACACAGATTTACATGTACACACACAGACATACATGCTGAATAGGACAACCATGTGCATCCATACAGAGATATCCCCACATATATTCACACACACAGCAGTATACACACTGACAGCTCTTACCTGCAGAGCATCTCTTCCTGTAGCGGCAGGTTAATGGCTGGGGATCCTCCCGCAGTTACCCCGATCCTTGCCTTTTCCTTACATGCAGAACCATGAAGCCTCCTATTTAACCTCTTCCATTTTGACTGCAGCATGTGACTGCTGAAGGAACTTCTTACTGGTAGATTCTGTCACAGGATCACATGACAGGAAACTGACTTTGCCATGTCTGATGCCTGTAATGGAGTCTGTGTCTTGGTAAATACCCCTGCTGGAAGAGGAACCCCATACAGCAAGTGAGTCTCCATCTACACCCTCACCTCACTCACCCAAGTACTGGACAGATGCTTCAACTACACTGCAGCAGGTGGGGCCCCAACCACCAGGGCTCCAGAGCAACTGCCCCATTTGCCCCATTGTTAGGCTCAGTGCAAGGGAGTGTGAATATGTGTATATGAGGATGTGTATTTTGCTAAAGTGTGTGTGTATGTATATATAAATATATCTATAAATAATTATATATATATACACACACACTAAACCGTTTACACAGTTTACTTAACTGTTAGAAAAATGTTCTAGTTGTAACTTGATTGCAAAAGGGTTCTCTAACGATTAATCAGCGTTTTTAACTTGGATTAGTGAACACAACGTGCCATTGGAACACAGGAGTGATGGGAGTGATAAATGGCCTCTGTACGCCTATGAAGATATTTCATTACAAATCCCCTTTTCCCAGCTACAATAGTCATTTACAGCATTAATAGCATCTGTGCTGTTTTTCATTATATTTTAATGGACAAAATTTGCTTTTCTTTTAAAAACAGGAACATTCCTGTGATCCCAAACTTGCATGATCCATGCTCTTTTGCTTAATACTTATATATATAAGGCTAAATAGAATAAACAAACACAGGGTACTAGTTTCAATGTCTTCCTTTAATTGCATTTAACGATCGCTTTTTGTATTATGAAAGCAGAAAATTAATAGTTTTTATTAAATAGATAGAGAAGAAGCACAATTTTTTTCTTGCATTGATCCTTAATGTGTGTCTGTGATTGGCTGAGTTTCATGTGTGTCTGTGATTGGCTGAGTTTCATTATTTTGTGACCTCGTAGTGGCCTTGACAATGTCATAATACACACAGGTACACATATTCTATGCAGTCTGTGCATAAGATGACAGCTTTTTAGTGCACAGCACTAACCATGAAGCTGTTCCTAATCGGATTTATAATTTGGGCTCTTTTCAGTGTTTCTGAGAGCTCTGAAAATGGAGGTGAGTTTATTACAGAGAATTTGGCATCAGAAGCTTTAAGGAAAATATAAGGCAGAGATTGTTACCATTAACATTGCAATTTATGGATGTTTTATAGCTTATTCTATTATAATTAACTATTTAACCCACCTTCCGTCCTTTGTACTAATGTAAACAGGTTGTTGTCTAACTGTTGTCTAACTGTCAAATAGTTTTAAATCTCACATATTAAACAAAATGTGTATCCTGGATTATTAATATTCTGTTAATACCAATAAATTCAATCGTACTTTATTCTTAAAAAAATATAATGGAGTAACTTACATTTATTTTTTGTGTGTTATTTTACTTTAAACCAACATCTCCTGTTTGTCAAATGTCTTGTCCTTTCCGTTTCAGTCTGTGGAAACAGACCCCTAGTGGAGGATTTCCGTGGCTCCCGCGTGGTTGGGGGGAAGGATGCGGAGCCCGGTAACTGGCCCTGGACAGTGAGTATCCAGGAGGAAATCGACAAAGAGTATTTTCATTTATGCGGAGGTGTCGTCCTGAATCCTTTGTGGGTTCTGACAGCTGCTCATTGTTTTAAGAATCTCGGCAAGTAAGTGACTTAATTTTTTATGGCAGAAAATGCAGAGTTAGAAAGGTTTAGGAGACAGGGGCCAGTGCATATTACATTACAACTAACTGGAATCTTTTAATAGAAACATTTAACATAAATCCCATAACCAGAACCCTAGTCATCTATTCTTTAGGAGAAACCATGGATATGTTTATTTCCTGAATATCTGCATAATACACAACTATTTTTGGGGAAACTCAAACCCCTGACTTTATGTGAGGGTCATTCCTTTATGACATAACACAAAAACAAACACAACATGTGTTCTAATTAATATGGTATTTATTAATACTTGAAAAAGTAAGATAACTAATAAAATGTACCTTGGTTTATTCAGTGAATATTTTTCCTGGAGACTTGTGTTTGGAGCCAACCAACTATCACAGATGGGACCAATGGTTCAGATCCGAACTATAAAAGTAAAGATTCAGCATGAGAAATACAATCCTGAAACGGAGAGGAATGACATCGCCTTGCTTAAGCTGAACAAGCCCATCATATTTGACGACTACACTCAGCCAGCGTGTCTCCCTGCCAAACAGGCAATTCTGACTAAAATGGACGACTGCTACATCGCAGGCTGGGGTGTCATTGAAGAAGGATGTAAGCACAGCTTTTTCCGTAGATTTTGTACATATGTATAGACTTTCTCCCTTTCCAGGGATTTCGCTCTTGTGTTGCCTTTGGGAGCAGGTGGCCCCATTGTAAGTGTGGTGGGAAGCACACGGGGTGGTAGAGGGCACAGAGTCTATTTGTAGGTTTCTATTGGTCCAAGGATTTCTGAGGCCAGCTCTGCATTTAATAACGCTTTTTTTTCTCTTCAGCCACTGATGCATCAGATATCCTCCAGGAAGCTCCTGTGAACCTGATTCCAGTGAAACGTTGCAACCGCCCAACCTGGTATAACGGAGCTTTGGGTAACTACAACCTCTGTGCAGGATATGAACAGGGAGGCATCGATAGTTGCCAGGTAAGCCAATTTTCCCCCGCATGTCCTTTTTACTCAGTGATGATACATTGTTAGTGTTTTCAACATCCTGGGCAGTACTTGTTTTCTAAAAATGTGCCGAGGAACAGCTGGGGAAATGGTAATTATTTAAAGTGTTTATTAAGGAATGTTTCCTTTGCTTTGAATCACGCAGGGTGACAGTGGTGGACCTTTGATGTGCAAAAACCACAAAACTAAGTTTTACACTGTGGTTGGCATAACCAGCTGGGGCTCCGGCTGTGGCCAGATGCAAAACCCTGGAGTCTACACCTCGACCCAGTTCTACCTCGAGTGGATCTTTAAACACCTCAACTACGAGAAGAAACCTGCATCTAAATCTCTGAAGATGAAGGCTGCTAAAAAAATCTGGCCTAAGTTAGCTGAAAAACTCAGCAAAGCTGGCAAGAAGACCCGTTAATTTTAGGGTGCTCCAGAAATAGAAGAATCCATCAAATCTGGGCCATCTCCTCTACAAGAGAGAGAATAACATGTCATCGATGAGTAGACTTAATTGTGTTAGCCGAAAAACTCGGCAAAGCTGGCGAGAAGACCCATTAATTTTAGGGTGCTCCAGAAATAGAAGAATCCATCAAATCTGGGCTATCTTCTTTACTAGAGAGAATCACATGTCAGCGATGAGAAGACTTGATTGTGTAGATTAGTAAGCCAATAAATAGGAAAGCATCAAAAAGACATGTACGTGTGATTACTTTAGAATGCTGTGAACATTTATTTTCTTGAATGTGTATTGCTAAGGATTGGCTAGTATGTATTTTAATGTGTACTGAA
>VKOC01019941.1:0-18695 GCA_009364415.1 Spea multiplicata | reverse complement strand
ATGTAACTACTTTTACACAAAGTTCCTGGCAGGAATGGTGGGCTTATGAGGGCCCCACTTGTGAGTTTACAATTTAAGGGAGTAGCATGAGAAATTCAAACTAATGCCATTGCTTCAATTTGGATTTTAAAACAAAGTAACGGGACTAATGAATATATGGGAAGGACAGGAGATGCTAAAAGTAAAAGTGTCATCTTCTTGGACAGTCAATTCCACAACCCAGTGTATACATGCTATCCAAATGTTTTAAAGTGACAAGATACTCCAGCCATCGTATGCACCTGAATGCATATGATATCTGAGTGTCACCTTATAACCTAGCATTTTAACATGCAAATTTAATCAGAATTTCTCATTATATGAGGCATGTTCAGCCAAATGCATCTCCTACTTACCAATCCACATGTGCAGATGCTCTTAAAAAATTAATGACATGGAGTTTTTAACGTGAGATACAGGCTTTTACGCATAACAAAATTAGCAATTATTTACTTATTTCCCAAGTTGTGCAGAACCTCTAATTTATGTATGTGTTAGGTGGGCCTTACTGATAATCCTAAAGGATCTGACCTAAAAACAAAGTTTTAATGGGGAAGACTCACTTGGCTCCTCCTTTTATTTGGGATCATTGGCAACTGGTAGAATACAGTTACATCTACTGTATAGTCTACAGACAGGAACATCAATGGAAGATGTCCTTGAGCGTTAGACACATATAGCCAGTGACTCACAGAAAAACAAAATATTTAATAGTGGGTTATTTAAATGCGGATTACAACAGTCCTATCCTTATCACTTACTTTTTTGCAAGTAGCTAAGCTCTTTACAAAATGCATGTTCAATCTATATAAATCTTAGTTTTTAGATTTTACATTTTCTATTACAAATAAAAAAACATAAAGAAAATACCTCTATGTATGTAAAAAATATGCCTTTTATTTGTAATTCCAGGAGCAACTGTTTGTTGCACCATCAGACAATCTTTAATGTAGTATGACAAGAGCTCAGTCCTTTATAAAAAAAAAATCTAATATCGAAATAGGTTTTGATTAATAAATATGCAATAGGCACGGGCAACCTTCCTTTGACAATCGAGGAGATACTAGATATTAGATGAAATATATTAAAAACCCCAGTGCATATGCAGCAAGTGAAATGAAATGGAGTTAGGGGACACCCTGTATTAATATGTATGATATAAAAGTTCATGCATTACACTTATGTAAGTCCACTGGTGGGTGGCAAAAGGGGTTATCCTTCCTCCCAGAAATTTTCTGACTTAAATTTTACACATTGATCATTTTGAATAAATCAATTGTCTATCCCAGTGTCCAGAGGGGGAGGGAGAGGAGGCACTTGTCACTTGGCACTTGCCCCCTGGAAATTCTAATAGGCCCACTGGAGCAGCAGCAGGGGAAGGAGAAACAGTAGGCTGTTTAGTAGGTTAACTAGATATGAACGGCTGGTAGTCAGCAAAAAAACATTTTTTATTTCATTCTGTATACCCCTCTGCTGTCAGAGTGTGTTGGCCTGCTCTCTTCCTCTCCTTCTAGCTGGTATCCTTAACTTTGAAAGCTGCTTCTTTATATACAGAAACAGAGACACAGTTGGCAGGTAGATTTATTTAAAACATTTATTGCAGTTAGGGTTAGATAATACTCCAGCTCCCATGACTCTCAGCCACTCTGGAATGTTAAGCATCATGGCAAAGTGAGTTCAACTGGAGTGTCAAAGATTAGTTTCTATTAGACATGGGCACCGGCCAACTCTTCGTGTTCGTCTTCATGGGGGAAAAAAATCTTCGCATTTCTGGTTCATACAGACGACTGTAATAACCCAGAGATGCCCACAGATGGAGTTCAGGAGTCCAGGATGCAGTAGCAAAGTTGGACCGGGCCTGGTGCAGGGCGACTGCACTCACCCGGGTGATGAGCACCTAGATTTGTGCAGTGACATACCAGCGCCCTGACATAGCAGCGGATTTTGTCCAGAACAAAACAAAAGTGATAACCTTCAGTCACCCTGGAGCAGGCATGAGACATGAGCACTAGAATCATTTGCAGGATGCTGCAGGCTGGAAGTATGGAAGCTAAGGAGAGAATATAGTGGAAACATAGCAAGCAAGGGGAACAGAGTGAGCAAGGGGGACAGAGCGAGCAAGGGACAGGGAGACCAAGCAAGAAACATAATCAGACAATACATACAGGACACAGGACACAACTAAGGACAGGGAACAAGGCAAAGAACACAGGGGATGGAGTAAGGAGCTGAGATCCTCAGACACTTTAAACAAGGATAGGAACTCTTAACAGGGACATGGGGAGAGGAGAGAGGAACCGAAATCCTCAGATGATTCAGGAAAAAGAGGGTAAAGACACATAACAGACAGACAAACATGAATACAGGACTAGCCTAGGACTATGTGATAACAATTGGAGATTCCGTCACATCATATGGCCATAGTATGCTTAGCCCACCACTACGCCAAAGTACTCCAATATTCGGTGGGTCCTAGCGCTAAACCATGCCTACTGAAAAACTAAAGCTGAAACTGAACATTGAATCTATACACAGAGAAGGACAGAGAATACCTTTAGACTGCAGACACAGACAAACATAACAAACGGGTGGGGCACACCTTATAAAGGAAACAGGAGTTAAAGCAAAGAGCAGAACTGGAATCAAGGAATCAGAAGCACAGAACAGAGAATAAGGAAATCCAGGGACAGATTGTAATGAAAACAGGAAAACCAGAGATATGCAGCTCTGCAGCCTATATGTGGCATATAGGGGCCTCCTCTGCCATCAAATGAAGTGCACCAGTACTTCATTGGTTGATGGCAGACGAGCCTGCTAGTGACCAATTGAGTCACTCGTACAGACTTTTAAAATCCTGGTGCCGCAACTTGGCCAGGAGAGACCACTGGTCTCCCCGCTCCAATAGTTAAAAACCTTTAACTCTTGGAGCGAGGAGGCCACGTTCCGCCATCAGGAGTTAAAGGGCCGTGCGAGTGAGTCTACTGGTCACCTGAAGGGGCTGTGACAGGGCCAGGCTAGCTGGCTCATATGTTCATATGAAGTTTAGCCGGATCACGGAGCGTTTTTATGTCCAGTTCGTGATATCGTGACCCGGTAATATTTTATAAGACTTTTTACACAATAAAATGTCTTGTAAAACGTCTTATAATATTTTATAAGACGTTTTATTGTGTAACCGGCCCAGAGACTGATGTGGCTGCAGCGCCAGCCTTCAAAGGAACAATCCTGTAATCTGGCTGGGGCTCTTAACCAGCCAGCACAGCCCTGTCTGCCCAGGCGGCACCCACACTACAGGGGAGATAACATAGGTGGGGGAACCCATTGTATCCCTTAATCCCCTCACCTGATCCCCTGTATACTGATGGTATTTGTGATGGGATGTGGCTGATGGGATTGGGGGTTAGGTTTGGTGCACAGTGAATTGAGATTGTATAAAGTTCTGTGTGTTTGTAAATAAAAAGAGTTCTTCTTGGACTGACTGATGATTCCTCAGCCCTCAAACAGGGGTACCCAGCCTTGGGTACGGTGACCCTGTAACAGGGGCCTCCTCTGGCATGGACCAGACTGCCAAAAACTCAAGGCTACAACTGCACCCCCACTCACCTACACATTCCTATGTTCAACAAGAAGCTGCATCAGCTTTTTATTGGACTAACATTCCATTTTAAGGATGAGCTTTTGGAACTACAAACCTCCCTTTGTCAAATTAAAAGCAATACTCAGGCTGTTAAAGGTGTAGAGGCAGTGGCGACTCTAGAAACAATATATAGCGGGGCACATAAGATACCACAGTCAAAACTGGGGGGGGACATTAATAATGTCCATCATTAAATCATACCACTGAAAAAAACATATACCGTATTTGCCCGAATATAGGCCGCACTTTTTCCTCCCACTTTAAGTCTTTAAAGTGGGGGTGCGGCCTATATTCGGGGTCTAGCGCCCGACGCCCGTGAAATGCCATTCCGGGCACCGGGCAGGCAGCAGGGTTAGGATACAGATCCCCCGCAGCGGTGCAGGGGACCTGTATCCTACTCTCTGATACGCTCAGACAGCCTCCCTTGCCTGCACTTCCCACGGGGGGAGTGCCGGCACGGGAGATTGTCTAAGCGCATCGCGTATACGTGCCGGCAGCAGAGGTTGTTTACGCGCATCGCCGCAGCCTTTGAACGTCCGCCAGTGAACATCTGCCCCCGAGATATGCTGCGAATCTGTCCTCCCCCCTCAAGATATGCTGCCACTCTGCCCCCCCCGACTTACCAGAGTAGACTCCCGGGTGTCTTGCAGTGCCGGCACCGGAAGTTGTATACGCGATTACGTAGAATGTCCCCCGCCAGCCGCAAGACCACCCAGGAGTCTGCTTTGTAAGTCGGGGGTGCAGTAGTGCAGCATACTGAGGCGGGAGGACCAGATGGCCAGCAATTCTCGGTGGCCAGAGTGGCAGCAATAATCTCAGGCCGGGGTAGATTGGCCAGCATTATCTTGGGGGCACATCCTCGGGCGCAGAGTATTGCATATCTCAGGGGGTATAGAGTGGCAACAATATCTCGGGGGGGGGCAGCAGTGGCAGCATAATCGGGAAAGGGCAGAATAGCGAGGCATATCTTGCTGGGCCAGAGTGGCAGCATTATGTAAGTGGTTTTTTTTTTTACTCAGAAATGTTTTTCTTTTAAAAAAGCACCTAACTTTTATTGGTGCGGCCTATATCCGAGCCAATAACGGTACTAAATTATATATATATATTATATATATATATATATATATATATAATATTCCCAAAAGTAATGTGCTATGGAATGATACTTTTGTTATTGGACTAACATAATACTTCAACATGGGAAGCCTGAAGCCACAATTTAGTGTGACTAATCCTTGAAATACGTAATAGAGTAAATAACACAATACCTTAGCTTTTCCACTAAATGATTTCTGGACCTTGAAAGTTTTGTCCCCTGAAGTCACTACAAATTCAGGAGGGCGTTTTATCTGTGGATAAATAAAAGTTAAATAGTTCCTACTGTAAATTAAGTGCCAGGAAACAGATGACCAAACACACACCAGGACAGGCTCAGCCATACCACCACTTAGATACACACACACCAGGACAGGCTCTGCCACACTGACACCCAAACACACGCACCAGGACAGGCTCTGCCACACCAACTACCAAACACACACCCCAGGACAGGCTCGGCCACACCAACATCCAAACACATGCACCAGAAAAGGCTCTGCCACACCAACATCCAAATACACACACGAGGACAGGCTTTGTCACACCGACATCCAAACCAGGACAGCCTCTGCCACACAGACACCCAAACACACACCCCAGGACAGGCTCTGCCACACCGAAACCAAACACACACACACCCAGGGACAGAACTTCTGGACACCCAAAAACATACAACCCAGGAAACAGGCTTCCTGGCCACCCCAATGGAACCACCCAGCACACACCAGGACAGGCCTGCCACACTGATAACACATGCACCAGGACAGGCCTCCTTGGCCACACCAACACCCAAAACCCAATACACACACCAGGACAGGCTCTGCCACACCGACACCCAAACACACCCACACCAGGACAGGCTCTGCTACACTGATAACCAAAATACACCAACAGCAGGACACAATCTATGACACAGACATCTACACCAGGATGGAATTTCCACACCGCATTGTTGTTGATACCCCTCTTAGTGTTTTTGCCCCTTGTGTATTGATGCCTCAGCCAGCACCCTTTTTAGTATAGATTAATGTGGTGCCCCGATACCCTTGTATGATCTCCTCCAGCCAGCACTATTTGTATTAATGCCTCCAGCGAGCCCCTCCCTTTATTATTGATTTATGTGATGGCCCCATCATATATATATATGCGTTAGACATGCATTTTTAACTTGAAATTGAAATATGATTTCAAAATAACAGCTGAACTGGCAGTTTCTTATTTAGAATATATATATTAATATTAGCCCCTGCCACTGATATATATATTTTAGACCATGCTGCCTATAGCAGGTATAGATCAATTGAAATTCACTTGTGAACTCAGCAGGGTATAGATCAAATAAACAGAATCAGACATACACATCCTGGAGGTATACAATTATAATGTATGGAAACATAGCATTGCAGGTATAGATCAACTGCAAATCACATGTAAACTCAGCACTGAGGGTATAGATCAAATAAATACATGGAAACAGCACTGCAGGTAATTATCAACTAAATATGACATACAAACCCTTTATTTGCAGGGTTTATACATAAATAATGTATGGAAACATAGCATAGCAGATATGGATCTATAGAATAACGCAAAAACCCAGCTTTGTGGGTATAGATCAAGTGGAATTCACATAAAAACACGGCATTAAATGTATGGATAATCCCCCACTTGGTATTTAGAGCTCACACAATAAAACACAACAAAACAATTACACACAGAGCTCAGCTGGACATAAGGCATCAACATGGTTCTGTGTAAATAGCGTCATTCTACATTATCTTATTATTCACAATGGTTGCATAATTGAGTTATTGCATTTTTCCAGCATACCTGGAATGCAGATGGGAAACTGGGGGCAAAGGCAAACTCTGTCTGGTGGCACTCTGTCTCTCACCAGTTTACCATAGCCATCTTTGTCCCAGACTCCCACTGCCAACCATGCCCCCCAGTTTGTCAACTTACCTAACTGAAGAGAAGACACGCGACCTAACAGTGCACTCTGCTGAGTTCCCGCTGCCAACTTTCTCCACCCACTTCACTGAACAGGGCTGGCACCGCCCCACAAAGGTAATTGAGCCGTGCTGACGCCGACCACGAATGTTATTGAGCGGCGCCGGCTGACTCAATTCAATTTCAAATCGACGGGGACGGCATTGTAAGAATCCACCCCAGTCGATCCGAAATAGAATTGAGTCAGCTGGCCAGCGCGGCTCAATAACCTTCGTGGGTGATGCCAGCCCCGTTCAGTGAGGTGGTGGAGCAAGTTTGGCAGTGATCCACCATCTAAGGAGAGCTCTCAATCCTGGACAATGATGCATTATCCCGGATTGAAACTGCCCGGGACGTGGGACATGTACTCCCATTCACGGACTGTCCCGGGGAATCCGGGACGTGTGGTCACCCTAAATTGGCGGGACATGTGGGGGCAATAGGGGGGGCAAGGAAAAACCTAGGGGAGGCAATTGCCACCCCTTGCCCCCCTGTAGCGACAGGCAGGCTGTTTACAGGCAGAGGTAGCCCAGACAGGCTGTTTAGGGGGCAGAGAATGCACAGTTAGGCTGTTTAGGGGCAGAGGTGGCACAGGCAGGTTGTTTAAGGGACAGAGATGGCACATGTATGCTGTTTATGGGCAGAGGTGCCACAGAAGGCTCTTTCAAGGGCAGAGGTGGCACAGACAGGCTGGTTAGAATGAGGAGGTGGCACAGGCAAGCTATTGAAGGACAGGGGTGGAACAGGTATGTTTTTTAAGGGCAGTAGTGATAAAGAAGACTGTTTAGGGGCAGGTGTGGCACTGACAAGCTGCAAGGGGGCAAATATGGCACATGCAGGCTGTTTAAGGGGCAGAGATATTAAATAAAGGTTGTTTAAGGGTAGAGATGGCACTGACAAACTGCCTGGGGGCAAATATGGCAGATAGACTGTTTAGGAGGCAAATGTGGCACAGGCAGGCTGTTTGCAGGCAAAGGTGGAACAGGCTGTTTGGGCCCACTAACAAGCTGTTTGCAGGCAAAAGTGGCACAGACAGCCCAGTAGGACTGATGACAATATACGCCACTGGCACATCTGTCGCGTTTGGTCAGGCAATTTGGTGATAAACATTTTTCACAGGTCACAATAGTACACAACCACAGGCAGTTTACTATTGCATAAGCAAACAATGTTTTCATAAAACACATTTGAACTTTAAACAAAAATATATATATATATATTATATATATATATATATATATATAAGCACAAGCGTCACAATGAATATAAATGTTATGTGGTAGAAAATGTCAGCTTATGGTTTTCCCTTTCACGTTGTATAATATTTATATATGCACACGCACGACAAAGGGAATGGGAGGACATAATACATAATTTTAATAATTTATGTTAATATACTACTTCATATCCCCTTGCCTAAGGGGTTAGGAAGATATTATAAGCAAAATGTTAAGTATTAATAATTAATAACCTAATTTCTCACACTTGTCTTAGACAGTGAGAGCCAGAATAATTTAATAATAATAGTGCAAGGTTACTCTGCCATAATGTTTCTTACTTAGACTGAGCTTCTTATGTATCATGGTCTCACTGGGCATGAATCATTTTAAGTAAGCATGATAAGGGCAGGAGCTGGCGCATCATTATTATCAAGCTCCCTACTGAATCTTACATATCTTAGGGGAATGAGTTGGATAAAACCTATCCTAAAGCTATAATTTCACCTGGGGTATTTTGTGAACCTTGTAATCTCTTATTTGAAAAGCAATGTTCAGTGCTTGATATAGGGGATTTTTTTACTTGCTACAGTCTAATGAGTCCTTAATAATCAGTGTTTACCAATACCAAGTAAGGTATTGTACTGCTCTTTGGTTTGCTTCAATGGATTATTTTGAAGGATGTTAATAGGTATGTCAATAGAGATATGGTATTTCCAGCTTTAGACATTTCTACCTGGGTCTAAACACAAATATTTATAGAAAGATATACTTAGGTTCAAACAATTATCTCATTGTTAAAATATCCCAAGGTTTATAGATTGCACACTGTAAAGGATAGTTCTTTAACTTCTTGAGGACAGAACTGTTCTTCATTTTTTGTACCCTTCGTGACAATGGCATTTCTGCAGTGCTCATGTTTAGCTGTAATTCACGTCTTACTCATTTACTGTACCGACACAGTTATATATTGTTTTTATATAACTAGGGCTTTAGATACCATTATTTTGATCATATCGTATAATTTACCATAAAAAATATATAAAATATGGTGATACATTTTTCTGATTTTTATTTGAAAAATCTTTTACTCAGCTACAAAATGGAAAAACCTGCTACATAGATTCTAGTATCTGAGTGTAGAAATACCCAATGTTTTTATGTTTTTACGCAAGTTATAGGGCACTATGTACAAGTAGAATATTGTTATTTCAAGACTATTTTTTAAAAATCTTTGAAGCTGTCAGTATAATTTAACCCATCAAACCATATATATGCTTGAAAACCAGACACCCCAAGGTATTTCAAATGCTTTAACACTTTCTATGCACTAATTCTACTACCAGCCTTTGTTAAACTTTGTGGCAGTCATTTTTTGTGGGTTTTTTTTACACATATTTTAATTTAGGTACGAAGTTACAGCTCCTGATATATTTCACTGTCAAACAACATGCCAATATGTGTTCAACAACATCTCCAGAGCACAGTGATACCACCCATGCATGGGTTTGTCAGGTTATTTGGGAGGTAATAGGCCACATTTAAGGCACGCTCAATTCAGTTCTTCAACTTTTTTTTGACATGTTGAAAATCCTGCCCCATGTCCTATTTGGGATATCTTCGAAGGCGGCCGGTTTGATTTACCCCAATCAAGCCATATATGTTTGAAAACTAGACACTCCAGGCTATTTCAAATGATTGTTCTTTAGCTCTTTCCATGCACACACATTTTACCCCCATTTTACACACATTTTACTCCTAGAGTCTAGTATCAATCAGTATAGTAAAAGAGGAGGACCAGAGGGGCACAGTGGGTAACCCAGAGGGGGCATAGTGTGCCCTGGGGTGGGTTTTTTGGTGTCAAGGCATTTCAGCAATTTAAGCTTAAGAGCCAATTATTGATGCACCTACTACAGATTTCAGTGTTGATGAATGTCTCAGCTGACTGCTTCTTCTTTCCTGCAACTCCACTTCCTCTTTTGTCTCTTGTTTTTCTGTCTTCCTTCTTCATCTGCTTCTCTCTGTGCCTTCTTTCTTCTTCCGCTTCTCTATGAACCAGGCCTCCCCCATTGGAAGAACTGGTAAGAGGCTGTTTCCATGGCTCTATCCTTTTGCAAAAGTACCCAGAGAGGCCACCATGATGAAGAGAGATTCACAGAGAAAGAGAGGTACAGAAACGCTTCTCTTCCTCTGCGAATCAATTTTCATTATTTTGGCATTATTCAAGCTTTATATGATTGTACAGTGTTTATGCACGTACATATACTGTGCAATCACTTCTATGAATGAGGATATATGCCATTTATAAATGTATGTTTTATCATTCATGACCCTTCTCAGTTAAAGATTTTTGTCAGTGCATCTGCATATTCTCATATATTGCTATGGGTCATGTGTACGTGTCCCATTTTGGAAAGGAGAGTGCTAAATGGCTCAGGGGAAAGGACGTCACCGTAAGTGCCACCATTTTGGTGGAAGTTCAGGCCAGGTCATGTCCGTGCAGATGAAGATATAGGAGGGAAGAGGAAAGAGAGAAAATAAAAGAGAGAAGATGAAGAAAAAGAAGATCCGGAAGTGCAAGTGGGCGGCAGAGAAAGTAGGGAGAGAGCATGAGAGAGAGAATGAATGTGAGTGAAAGGGACTGCAAATTTTAAACAAAAAAATCTTATTTTCGTTCGCTTTGTGGGGGGGGGGGCTGGCCTCAATTTCATGGCTTCATATGAATCGCTGAATTTTCCAAAATTCTGTAAATTTGCAATTCATAGAAATCCAAATGCACAAGTCTAGTAATAACTATCCCATGTGGTATGCAGATCAAGCTCAGAAACTCCCTGCGTATGCCTTTCATCTAAGCATCGTGTATATATGTAACATTTATGAGTAAAGCAGACCCATGACATAGAAACATAGTTTGACCTTAGTTTTACCTCAAGGAATCAAGTGAAAAATATGTAGTAAGATTTTTTACTAGTATCTGCTACACTTATGGCAAATAAAAACTCATTCCTTTACTTTTTATATTTTTTCAGATTTTTTGCACATCTACTTTTTTATCCAAAACATTTTTATTGATATATGATATATTAAATGGATATTTCATCACATCACTGTTAACATTTGAGTGTAAAGCTTTAGGATAAAACCATGCCTGGTACACAGATTAAGCTATACAATCTTTGTGCTGCACCTAGCGACTAGACACTCAAAAACAAACATGATTGATCATAGGCAAGTTTTTTTACCTTGATTACAATTTTGTCATTTCATTTGTAAACTCATTATCTTTCCATGTGCCAAGCAGAATATAGCTTAATAATGGCAGTTGTCTTATTTGCCTTTCATGGCCTTTATTTGCTTTTCATGAACTGAGCAGAGAATAAACTGTATTTTCTTATTTTCTTCCAATGTTCATTGGCCAGGTTTTTAAACTAGCATATATGATTCGTCTGTAAATCGTTTACAAAGTATATGATTAGGGTGCAGAAGTGCTGGGTTTGTACTGTTAAAAAGCAGGTGTTGACTGCACATTTAGAGGCATTTTTAAGCGACAATGTGCTGATGTGGTCTGCTTACAGAAACAAATGTTACCTTAGGGATGTGTCAGCCAGTATGTGTAGCTTCAGTTAGTAACTTAATGAGGTGGAACTGCTTCTGTGACACTTTTGTCACATAGAAGCAGTGACTAAGTACTCAGTTCTCCTTAGGCTTGAGGTGGGCAAATCTATCAAGTTTTTTTTCCAAACTTTTTTCTTATGTATATGTATTAGATTTGCACACATGGACCAAAAGCCATTCGGATAAAATTTTTCTATTTGTCACTCCCTCTCGTTCACTCCCTCTCATACTCTCTCAATGTTTCCGTTCCTTCTCTGATAACTACTCTGTCTACTTCTATGGGGCTCCTTTTAAACAGGGTTGTTGTTCCTGGAGGGATAAGCCACATGGCAAATTATTTAGATAAACTGGAAAAATGGTCAGAGCTTTAGTAACTGGCATTTAATTTGGATAAATGCAAAGTAATGCATCTAGGGCATAAAAACCCAAGGGCAGAGTATAGAATATTTGAAACTGTCCTAACCTAAACGTGTGAGGAAAGGGGTTTAGTGGCAATTATTTCTGAGGATTTAAAGGTAGGCAGACAATGCAGTAGAGCAGCAGGTAATGCTAGCAGAATGCTTGGTTGTATAGGGAGAGGTATTAGCAATAGGAAGAGGGAGAGCTCATGCTGTTGTGCAGAGCACTGGTGAGACCTCACTTGGAGTATTGTGTACAGTACTGGAGACCGTATCTCCAGAAGGATGTAGATATGTTGGAGAAAGTTCAGAGAAGGGCTACTGAAATGGTTCATGGATTACAGGATAAACCAGGACAGGTTAAAGGATCTTTAAAGGACTAAGGAAAGTACTATGTTATTGTTCTTACTCATCTTCTTGTCCTGGGTCTCCCCTGCATTTTGCTGACCTCTTTCACGTAGTTCTGCAACAGGGCAGAACCTCTCCTCCAATCAGGGGAGAGGCTCTGCTCTGTTGCAGAACAATGAGGACAGTCTCTCCCTCATTCCTCCAATCAGGGGAGAAGGTGTGCGTCAAGGCTCCTCCCTGTCATCGAACTACTACACAAGGCTGGCATTATGCTGAGGAGATCTGGGACAAGCAAACCACTGGAGAAGACAGAGGAAATAAGATGCAGAGTGTGACGGAACTGTTACTGGAAAGGACTGAAAGCAAGCCTGCTACCCACATATTATGGACCCTGTCTCCCTGTCCTGGTGAGTGGGACTGTTGTCCTCGCCTGGGACCCGGACTCCCCAGTCTTCAAGTGCACCCCAGTACTGGTTAGCTGGCCTCTCGCCAGTTTCCCTGCATCTACAACTCAAGGAGACTCGGTTAGGGTCTGGCCCCAGTTCAGTCTTCTTTTTGAAGGGGAGATATATGTGATGGAACTACATTGCTGGGCCAGACACAGACCCCCCTGAACTATGCTGTCCCGTGGGCACTTGCCCACATCCAGCCTGAGCATTTGGGCCATGGTTCCTCCTGTGGGGGAAGTGTGGGAGGTCAAAATGTACAAAGACTATCTGCCCACATCATGGGAGGCTCATTTCATAGTCATTGTTTCCCTGCACTTTAACCCCTTAACCACCTTTGACGGTTCAGGGCCGTCACACAAAAACGGTCAGTTAATAACCTTTGACAGTCCAGAACCGTCATTAAATTAAATAAGTGTAGAAAGTTATCAACGTTCACTTTCCTCGCTTAAACGGCGTTGCTGTAATGCCTTGATGTATTCGTATTCCGCGAATATTCGCCCATTCCTGTGTTTGGTTCAGGCGAATTTATGTGTACCTTCTTCTTTGTTTTTTGCCTTTTATATAGAAGGGGTTATTACGGGGTTAACGCGGAGCGCACTACGCAGCAGCTTTTGCTCCAGGATTTTAAAGGTCCATGCAAGCAACTCTATTGGTCGCCGGGAGGGGCCTCATCTGCCATCAACCAATGAAGTGCACCCGCACTGGTTGATGGCAGATGAGCCCCCTGCTGGCGACCAATAGAGTTGCTTGCATGGATCTTTAAAATCCTGGAGCAAAAGCTGCTGCGTAGTGCGCTCCGCAGACTTTCAAAATCCTGGTGCAGCAACTTGGCCGGAGGGAGACCACTGGTCTCCCCGCTTCAAGAGTTAAAGGTTCGTAGGAATGACCAATTGGTTGATGACAGAGGAGGCCCCTGCAGGCGACCAATAGAGTCGTTCCTTTAACTCCTGACAGCGGAACTTGCCTTGGAAGACCATGCCCCCCCCTGTTTCAAGAGTTAAAGGTCTGTACGAGCGACTCCATTGGACCTTTAACTCTTGGAGCGGGGAGACCTGTTGTTTCCCTACACAACAGGTCTCCAGCAGGGAGCTCATCTGCCATCAACCCGTTAACCCCTGCGATGCTGCGTAGATAAGGAAGGCTAGATGCGAAGGGACCAGGGACATTAATAAATGAAGACGAAGATGAACACGATGATTCTTCGTGTTGTGTGTCTTCGTATACTTTTTGGCACATCCATGTTTGTTTCTTCGGTATTCGGGCTGAACAACAAAAACGCACCCTTCGTGTTCGTTTTCATGTTTGCCCGAATACAAATGCCCAAGTCTAACAAGGACTGTTATGACACTACATTCTAAATACATAGACATTACTATCTAGTTATCACATCTTTGCAGCAATCCACTCTTCTAGGAAGGCTTTCCACAAGATTTTCGAGTGTTTCTGTGGGAAATTTTGCCCATTCATCCAGTAGAGCATTTGAGAAGTCAGGAAATGATGGACGAGTAGGCCTTGCTCACAGTCTCCATCCCAGTTCATTCCAAACGTGTTCCACAAGGTTCAGGTCAGAGCTCTGTGAAGGTTGGTTAAGTTCTCACACCAAACTCACCCAATCATGTCTTTATGGACCTTGCTTTGTGCTCTGGGACACAATCATGCTGGAATAGAAAGGGCCTTCCCCTAACTGTTCCCAAAAAGTTGGAAGCATAGATTGTCTAAAATGTCTTGGTATGCTGAAGGGGGCATATCTAGAACAGATACATATGAGTTAGAAAATGTAGCAATGATTTACCGCGTATTGTTAAAGATAGACTGACAGATGCAAGAACATTGCAATTATGTCATATTATGTTAAATCAACACAGCAAAGCTCTCCTAACATAACATGACACTGCTGACATGAAAATTAGTATAACACTAGTTGTTATGTAAGCATATCATTACCTTAGTAAATGGATCATTAAGTCATAGGATGTGACGAGTGGTATTGCTTTAGCTAGAATTACTTGCTAAACTTGACTTAATAGCCCTTAATGAATCTAGCCTCATGCATGCATTGAAATGGAAAAGGTTTAGAGGCTGGCTTTCCATAGATGAGTGAGCAGCTTGCGCACCTACACTGGCCAAGCACATTTAAATAATGAAAATGATATTATAAATTTATTGCATAATCAAATTTAAATTTATAAATCTACATTATCGTTTTCATTATTTAAGTGTGTTCTTGATACTTCAACATTTCTCTCTATTAGAGAACACCTACAGGAGGAAAAGATATGAGAACTGAAGAGTGAATAGTGGAGACCAAATTATATGCACCTAATGTTTCTGCTCATTTTTTTCATTGCCGAAAAGAAAAAAAAAATGAAAAAAAGCTTTCATTGCAAATTAAATTGTGCCTATGTTAAAGTCTACTGACTGTAGTTAAAGTGAAAGTAATGTATGTATATATGTATGTATGTATGTATCTATGTATGTATGTATCCATTTAAATGTTCCACCTGCTACAAGATAATTCAGCAACACGGGTACATTATGGGAACTCAAGTACCCATGGTAACACACATACATTTGCTTACTACAAAAAATAACTCCTCAGGGAAATGGTATTATCCAGTATTTCACTTTTTTTTTTATTTAAGTGGTTAAAATTGCTTGTATTTACTCTCTGCCCTTAATCTGAGTCACACAGGCATAAAATAACAGATTCAGTTAAAGAAAACATAGACACATACTGTGAAATGGCCATCAAAAAGAATAAATTGTGTTTAATGGCAATGCCAGCCTACATGTACAAAGTTGCTCGGACAACCATTTGCAGCTTTTTTGGACAATCTAGTAATTAGGCCACCAGTAGGCTTTGATGGGCAGAAATATATAATAGTAAAAATAACCTGGGTCAAATACTACATTAAAGAATGTTAACTTGGTTCTTAAAATACCGTATTGCCATTTGACTGGGACTAATGTACACAAGTGAGGCACATGTAGATTTGTTCTTTTAAAAAAATGAAATGTATTAAGCTGTAAAGACAGAAGCTGCTGGCCAGCAAAATCAGGACACTTGGTAGTTATATTAGAGAACCGTGCATTAATAAGCAATTTTTTTATTGCTCAGAGAGAAAAATATCCATAGTTTCAACAAAATATTGAAGCCTCATTTTTTTAATAATTCTAAATAATGAGGGGGTATATATAAAGAATGATTTGAACCAAAATGTAAAATGTTCCCTTATCACCATAGCAACCAATTTGCATTTTACTGCTGGTTAGACCATTCCCTTGTTTGCTATGGTCACTTGACCACTCTTCTGACTTTGAATCACTTGTTATACACAGGACACCTTGTATCGATAAAATGTTGTCTGCCAGAACCCAGACACGCGTGGTAAATAGATCTTGACCCTTTATCACTTATAATCTATTGCTAAAAATATCAGTGCTAAAAAGTGCAGGAGCTGCAAAGAGACAGTAAAGAAACCCAATGTTTTCATTGATTTTCATTGAGTGATTTTTACATTTTGCTGAACCCCACCTGGAAAATGCTCCCAAACCTTATGGGGGACATGTAAACATTAAGTGATTGATTTCCTTCTGTGGATTCTATTTTCTACACACTGTAGGGAAGCTCCATGGCGGTTGGCTAGTAAAAAGTATACTTGTCCAGGACAAATGGCTGATACTACAATCCTATCTGGTTTTTGTCTGATCCACTGAAAGGCAGGGAGGGTAACAACTTACTACTTAAAGACCAAACAATTTCAGTGAATGCGCTGGGTGTATCGGCATGTACTATTGTGGCATTCACACACTTCACAGATGATTGTGTTCACTGAAGGAGTACGCATCCAGGTTATACAATGGATGATGAAGGGCTGGCTTGCATAAATAAATCATTGGTAACTCCGTGAGGGAACTTTCAATAAACCTCACTGATGTAACTATACATTACACAGGGCCAATTATGTCCTTCTTGCCTACCGAGCTTACTGGGGTTGGCCCTTCATAACATGCTGGAAAACTGTATACAACTCTTCATTAGTGAATAAACCCTTATGCCTCCATATTGGCAGGGATTGACATGATTATTATATATTGTTTTATATAGCTCCGTCAGATTCCCCAGCGCTGTACAAAGGGTAGACAGGACATAACCATTTGTATATAACATAACAAGCTGACATACAGAAACAGCAGGTGAGGAGGGCCTTGACATGACTTTTTGTTCCTCTTCTATCTATGCAAGCTAGGTAAATGCGTGCTCAAAAGGACTGCACATTACACCAGTTGTATATATCCAACTATCCCTCTTTAGGATGAAAATCCCTCTGTACCTATTTCCTCCTCTTTGGGCTCAAATGTTTGTTGGAGGTGAATCGTACAGCTCTTACACAGTAATAGTAAATAGCAGGAAACATGTTTATTAATCACTAAAATATTCCACAGTACAGAAAAATGTATGAATAGGGTGATTAAAAAGTACATAAAAAAAAACACTAAAACGTACAGATATAACAGTCATTGAGGACCCACCTTGTGAGCTTACAAGCAAACTTTATGGCACTTTTATACCTTGGCAGCAGGCCACTGGTAAACTAAATGAATGGTGCTGCTAAGTGAGGCAATAAATGGGGCAAACATCAATTACACATACATATACGTGAGGAAATATATTAAAACCAGTATATTCACATCATGCATAATTTTGATATTAGGTGTGTTTTAAAGCAAAACCAGTTTATTTATCAATGCCATTCTATTATTTACCACAACAGTGTGTTTATCAAGTACATAAGGCTCAGATAACCCAGCTAGGACACATGTAAAAGTCAAATATGCAGCTGCCTAAAAAAATAATATTATGTGAAAACAAGAACTGTTTAAAAAATGTTTATTTGAGGGGACAGGGCTAACCGTCTGTGGAGGTGGATCTAGCCATCTGTGGAGCTTGGTGTGCTGGACTAACCACAGACAGTAGTAAGTGGGGGTAAGGATGGAGAGCTGGGGGTAAGGATGGGGAGCTGGGGGTAAGGATGGGGAGTGGGGGTAGGCCAATGAATGTGAGCTTGAGGACCAGGCCCGGACTGCCATCGGCACACCGGGCATTTGCCGCGTGGGCCGGGCCACGGCAGGGCCGCATGCAGCTCCAGGCCCCTACCCTACCTACGATCGGATCCGCGGCCGCACAGCGTTTAAATAAAACATCGGGGGTTTTTTTAACTTTATTTAACATCCTCCATGGAGGATGTTAAATAAAGTTGAAAAAAAACCCCGATGTTTTAATTTAAACCCTGTGCGGCCGCAGACCCCTAAGGCCGGCCCTGGTGGGGGCTTCCCGGCCCCGTAGAGCAGGGCCGACCTTTGGGGTGTGCGACCGCACAGGGCGCCACACTCCAGGGGGTGCCAATGCGGCACCCGGCACCCCTCCAGAGACGGACAGTAATGTCCGCCGCTGGAGGAGCAGGCTCGCAAGGGAGCGGTATCGGAGGTCTTTAACAGACCTCCGGTTCCCTTGAGTGATTTTAAGCCGGGTTCAACCCGGCTTAAAATCACTCAAGGGAGCCGGAGGTCTGTTAAAGACCTCCGATACCGCTCCCTTGTGATCCGCCCGGCAACAGCTGCTGTGCGCCGGGGTCTGTTGTCAGATCCCGGCGCACAGCACTGAAGCCGCGCCCACCGCTGTCCTCTGACCCGGAAGAAGAGAAGACAGAAGAACAGGAAAAGAAGCTGAAAGAAGAAAGGAAAGGTAGGAAAGCATTAAGTGAGAGTGGATTGGTATGTGTGTGTATTAGTATATATGTGTGTATTAGTATATATGTGTGTATTGGTGTATATGTATGTATTAGTATATATGTGTGTATTGGTGTATATGTGTGGATTGGTATGCGTGTGGATTGGTGTATAT
>VKOC01019940.1:0-47684 GCA_009364415.1 Spea multiplicata | reverse complement strand
GCCCTGTGCGGTCGCACAGGTCGCACACCCCAAAGGCCGGCCCTGTGTGCTTTAAAGTATTCCACTTGTCTTCTGTGTTTATTCTTGAATACGAACCATCCCAGTCTATGTGTTCAGTAGATGCCCTTAAAGAAGCTGTCTACAGCGAAACGTGTAGTGCGCATGCGCATCCTGAGCAGCTTTCCCTCGACAAAGATAGACTTTGCAAAAGAGGAAGCAACAATCCTGGTACTGCTAACATCAGAGAACATTGCTGGCAGTGGTTATTATTAAATGGACACTTATGGACTGAATATTTTATGTAAGTGGATATTTTATACTCTTTGAAGAATTAAAATATTTATTCACTTTATTTTCTCTTGTTTGTGTGCTATTTTCATCTTTTAACGGGATGAGAATACCTTCTTAAATGAGTACAAAACCCTCTTCATATCTGTGGATTAAAGGCAGTAACAGCACTGCACCACAAGGGAGCGCCACCTTATAAGAAGGCAACAAGTTGTCTCTACCTAAAGGGAAGAAGAGTCCATCTATGTTAAACTTCCATATGTGTGATATAAAGTAACAATACCAGACTATTCCTTTTTCTTTTCTCTTTGTTTGTTTCTTATGTACCCAATTATTTGGAAAATACAGTATATTGGAACATTTCAGGGAAGCGTACAACATTCCTTCCCAGTACTCCCATACATCATAATTAAGATATCTGAACAATCAACAGCTTTAACACATAATTGGAAGCAGATCAATTGATCCCCATCCAAGCTGTCCTCTCCTATTGTCTCACCTCCCCCTCCGACTAGATTGTAAGCTCCCAAGACCAGGGCCCGCCTCTCCTTTGCACCAGTTTGTGATTGTATGTGTTTTTGTATGTGAAATTGTTCTACTGACTGTAACAGCGCTGAGGAATCTGCTGGTGCTTTATAAATAAATGTAATGTAATATAATGTAACATTTGAAAACTGTGTATCCAATGGAAGTATATATATATATATTCTGTGCGCAGACTCCAGGTGGATTTTTTATTTACTTTTTTGGGTAACTTTTATTTATACACGTGAAGTGAGACCTATGGAGTTGTCTTTGCAGCACATAACTTTATGGTGTGGAAATTAATATACGCCCAGCATTATTTTAGCGCTTATAAAACACAATACACCTCTGCTAATAGATGCCCTTAGCCTATCAATGTTGGCCCTGTGGAAAATAAAGTGCCTTGGTGGAGTAGTTACCCATTTGCTTTTTAGAATTAATCCCATGGTCGCTATTTCCCAAGCGTCCTGAAATGTTTGAGATAAGCTCCTCATTGACTTGTGATATTGCATTACAGAGCCATTTACAAATTGTGTGATTGTATTTGGTGATAATACTATTCTTTTACAGCAGGGGGCAGGAGAGCAGCTCAGATAAAACACACATTGCATAAAGAAGAGTGGTAACTTATTAAATCCCTAAATTCCTTAACCTGGCAAGCCTGATAAAGGAGATGGGCACATTATAGCCTATTTATTAAACTGTCCCCGAGAGCCCCACAAAAAAGTCTGCATATCTAAGTTTTAAGATAAAAATATATCAATGTACTTACCTTTGGGAGAAGAATATTGTCTATAGCATGTCCTCACAGTGTTATATGTGTTACCTTGGTTACTGACGCACATGTGACCTTATACATAATATACATTCTATTTCATACAGGTGGGCGTTAGAATGATTGATAAATCCAAGCAGGCATCCTGTGTAGGCTGGCGTTCTAGTCTTGTAGCATAACACAGTGTTTGCTGATATTAAGAAGTAATTTTGAGGACAAGGAGGCTGCATATAACATGCATTCACCTAGACAAGTAAAGACTGCAGAAGAGCAGGGAAAGTTAATTATGAAAGGTAATAGGGTTTACTTTGTAAATTTGGTGGTTTAGCGGATTCTTTTGCTTGTAGGGCAGGGCAAGATTTGTAATTTCCTTTTTCTGTATACAGAATACATGCATGTCTGAATTTATTAATTCTGATAAGATCAATAAGTTAATATGATATATTGTGTCGCATATGAGATCCTACCTTACACCTAATCAAGCCATCTTGGTCCGACAGGTCAGTGTTGTATGCACTTTGGTACCACAAACCAAAATAATCACCATGAAAATGTCCAGGGGTACAGTGCCAAGGAAAATCATAATTAGATAAGGAAGAATACCAGCATTCCTAGAGCAAACCTACTAAAATACCAAAAGCAACATAAATGACCAATAGTACACCACAAACATACTATCAGTCATCACTTACAACCCCCTACTTCTATGAAAATAGCAAGATGACTTTAAGCTACTCTACAGACAGATTAAAGACTCAGGCGCCCTGTGTGGACTACTTCTCTGGCACCCCCCCTCAACAAAATTTTTTTGTAACAAACAACTAGTTTTAATTAGAGATTATTTATGTGCAAGTGCAAGCAAGTACAATAAAATATAACTGGAAACACTGGTAACAATAATGTACCTTAAATACATTAAATACAGGGGAAACAACAGCTTACAATCAGTGCAATCTTTGTAACAAAAACATTTTTCCTTTAAATATTGAAAAAATGGACCCTAGGCAATTATTTTCTTTGCATCCCTTCCATACACCCTAGCATGCAATCACTCCCTCCGCTCCCACACCAAAAACAAAACATTTGCCACACTGACTGCAGGTAGACTGTGAGAGTAAGATTGACTGTGACAGTCTTCCATCTGGCTCTACCGTGACTTTGATAGGTCCTCTCCCCCGTAATCAGTCCTTTTGTCCCCTCATGCACTAAGCCACACCTCTCTTTTCCTTCCTCCCTGTAGTTCAGGTATAGATCAAATAAACAACACATGTAAACAACAATTGCGTGTGTAGCATTGCAGGTACAGTCCAACAGAATAACAAACAAACCCAACTTTGCAGGTATAGATCAACTGGAGATCACATGTAAACTCAGCACTGGCGGTATAGATCAAATAAACAACACACGGAAACAACACTGCAGGTATAGATCAACTAAATAAGATATACAAACCCAGGTATACATGAATAATGAATTGAAACATAGCATAGCAGATATAGTTCAACAGAATAACACACAAATCCGGCTCTGCAGGTATAGATCAACTGGAAGTCACATCTAAATTACAGGCATAGATCACAGGTTGCACACCCCAAAGCCAGCTCTGGTGTCCACATAGAACCTGACCAGCACCCAGATTACACCCACATATTACAGCCCAGCCTGAGCCATCTTTCGCCAAACAGCGCAGCGTGAAGACATTTTGTCCAAACAGCCCAGCATAAGACATCTTTTTCCCCAAACAGCCCAGCGTAAGAGATCTTTGTCCCCAAACAGCCCGCCCTGTGCCATCTTTGTCCCATAAACACCCTGCCCGTGCCATCTTGGTCCCCAAAGCTCAAACACCCTGTTTGTGCCATCTTTGCCTTTCCCCAAATCACTTATATATGTATGATACATACAAAACACTTATACAGTCACTCACTCATTCTCATTTCACAATTCATTCTCACCATTCATCCACACATTAATTCATTCAGCCTCTAATTCATTCACACAATTCATCCACACATTAATTCATTAATTCTCTCTCATTCACATATTTTATCCAAACATTAATTTATACTCTCCCTCATTCACACAATTCATACAGACATTAATTAGTTTATTATCTCACACATTCACACAATTCATCCACACATATGCACATCCCCTGCATACAAAAGAGAAGTAAAACCTGCATATGCATCTATATTAGATATAAGATACTCAACCCCCACTTGTACAACAAGCCAAGCAGACACAGCCTCCACAGCATGCTGTTCAGAGGTGACATGCTTCCTTAGTAGGTGTAGTGCCGGAATATGAGGTCAAGTAGATGTGCCTACACTACCATATGTTGTATACTGTAACCTCCATGGGTTTTGTATGTAATCTACATGAATGTATCATGTGATCAGTTACACATTAATACACTTAATACTAGGTTTCTATGAATAGCCTAAATGGTCCTGAAAAATATATAGGTTTTCCTAGGTAAAGTGTAAACTGCTTGTATAGTTGTCCCCTCAATCAAACTGTAGCAAAATCACTAAAATTGTCAACTTCCATGACACATCCTAACATGACACTTCCAGATACCCTTGTCAATGAGGCAGTTAGTACACCACAATGCTACTAATGACTTTTCAAAAGCATGGACTTACACAGAATAGTGAAAATTAATATTTAATTTCAAATAATTATTAGCCTCTGTAAATCTAGAAATTAATCTCTGAGAAAGTCTTCATTATTATCTCTAAAACACACGTTCTTTCACCAACCTTGGCGCTGTTCAAGTGATACACACCATACCACTGTCAATGCTTCATTCTGTTCATCGATGTGTTTAAAAAGTAACACATACTTTGATTAAGATTAACAATATTGTTGTCTATCACAAGAGGGCAGTGCTTTCAAAAGGCTGAAGAGAAAAGGGATGGTTTTAAGTCAAAATAAAGTAGCAACGAGAGACAGAACAAGGTCAGGTGGGGCCTTGGAGCAACACTGTTGTAAGGGTCCCCTCCAATATATGGTAATTAGCAATGTACACAACCTTATGAATGATAGTAACTTTGGTACATCCTAAATATATATACTATATAAACACAATACTACAATTGTAAGACTTTTTTATCCACCCATAGGCAGTCTGGCGCTTTCAAGTCCTAGACTGAATTGTACTCTAACAATAGAATCCCTAAAAAAATCTCCTGAAACCATATTTAAGGGGACAGGAAAGAAACCACAAACAAAGTCAGGGGAACCATCATGCAAAGTAAATGTTTTGTTCCCACAAAACCGTATGAAAGTCCTTCAGCTAACTGAATGTCCACACATAATTAAGTACTTATGCAGATCACACATCAGATAAAAATAAACATTTTTCATGCTTGTTTTGCTACACAGGTATACACAGACATACAAAGGCATAATGCACATGTATGCACACAGATATCCACATTGTACAGCGCTGCAGAATATGATGGGGCTATATAAAACAATAAATAATAATAATAACTGCATGCATTTATGAAGCGATATCTCAACTTAATTCATTCAAACTGATAAAAACAGATTATATCCACAGAGCATTTATTTTCATATAGTTGCATTGTAGGACGGGGGATCATAACACAATAACCCTGATACCCTTTACGTACAAGCACGGAGCGATGCAGTTGCAACCAGGGGCGTACCTTAAGTATTTGGCACCCTAACACGAGCCCGCAGCTTACTACTGTGGCGCCTGCACACTGTGTGAGGAAACTCTCTTTTCCTACCCAGGGGGAACAGGAACCAGGGCAGGAAAAGAGTTTCCTTGCACAGTGTGTGAGCTCCACAGTGGTAAGTTGCGGGCCCGCGCTAGGCTGTCGTCGGGCCGCAGTGACATCTGCTCGGCCAGGCCCCCAGCCCACCAGGCACCCCCCGATGAGTGGCACCCAGGATGGGCAAACCCCCCCTTAGGTACTCTTCCTGGTTGACCATAACATGTGACCACTAAAAAAGCTAACTCTTCCATGACTGATCGTTCTCCTAGAATGCAGTCTAAGTCTCTGCAAATACCAGTGCTTAGGGAGAAGGGTCCTCCAGACGTCCCACATCACCTAGCACAACAAATACTGTATTTCTTCTGTACAGTGTAGGCTATTATAGAAAAAGCACCGTATGCAAGAAAGTAGGGGCCCCTTTCCACCAGGGGACCTATTGTTTATCTGCCCCTGGTACCAATTGCTTGACAAATTAGTTTAGATTGATTTGTTTGTTCACTCAAGCACAGTCTCCTAAACATTACCCTACTAACAGAGAAGAGAAAAATTGAAATTGGTAAAAGGACAAAGATAAGGCTAAAGAAAAGAGGAAGTACCGGTACATACAAGAAAAAAAGATCAGTTTAACAATTTGTTTTAGATATGGTTGTCTATTTAGTGTCTTATAAACCAATAATTAGGAGACGGTCGCTAACCAGGGACAGAGGATCGGTTGCTAGACATACTGTATAGGAATAAGGTATTTAATGGCAGATAAGAACCATTCAGCCTCTAGACTGCCCATTTTTCATGATGTAAGGCTTTATATTTCTCTGATGATAAACAGCTTTGATTAGAAACCAATTTAGTGATGCCACTGAAAAATACTCCTGCTATATAAAGGGTATAAACCGTACAAAATATAAAATAAAAACTAGGGCGTTTAAAAGAGACACACTTAGTAGATCCTCTACTGTGACTTGATTTCCATCATATAGGGAGCCAGACACAGACTGTGGTACAGCATGGCTCCTATTATTATACAGCAAGCCAGACACAGAGAGTGGTACGGCATGGCTACTATCATTATATAGCAAGCCACTGTATATTTTACCTTTTGTGTCTGTCTGGTTCCTGGTCTCTTGCAATAAATTAATGATACCAGCATAACACATTATTAAAGAAGATCTAGGAACAGTGCAGGTGGCATGCGGAAAAGTGGTTTCAGGGGTCTTGTCCCCTAGTGTGGCAGGCCCGGTTGCAGTTGCAAAAACTCACATATATCTAAAATGCCCAAAAATGAATGATCCTTCATGTTTTTCAAATGTAAAAATAACACAAATGTGCTTTAACTAAATCATCTAAGTATTCACAAAACAGTGTTTATCTACAAACAGCCACTATAGTGCCAATGACTTCTCACAAGAACCTCTGTCAAAGAATGTAGTCCTGCTCCATACTGAGATCCTTCATAGTATTTTATATATGATAATATGTATGTTTTCAAGAACAAAGTGACATAAACGCTATTTTACTGTATACTTGTGTATAACACCTTTCTAAGTGTCTTAAAATTTGACAGTATTTGTCTTCTCTGTGGTAACAATGTGTGTTGCAAATACTGAATGTTTCAGCAATAGGGCTGCTTACAAAATATTTACAACAGTTCTCAATTGAGCAAGTAAACTTTGCTTAACCTTTCTTGCCAATATGTGGTTTGCAACTTCCTAACGTAATTAGATCTTGGTGACTATAAAGAAATATTGTGGCGTGTATATAGTATGTCTATAGCCCGGAGAAACAGTGAACCCTTTGGAATTACCAGCATTTATGTATAAATTTGCCTTAAAATATGATATGATCACAGTGTAGTGCAAAGTTGGCTCATTGAGGGTTGTTCACACCAGACATCCTAAGAATATGGCTGAGCTTAAGCAGCCCTGTAAAGGAGAACGGACTAAAATCCCTCCTGTAGGTCTGATCCGCAGCTACGGAAAGTGCTTGTGTTTATCTATACTTGTGGCTTAAATGTAGATGAGATCACATTTTATGAACAATTATTATTCAGAGCACCTAGCTGCTTATGACTAGCATGCTTTTATGTTCTTCAATGACTTTACATGACTTCAAGGCAAATCTATTATATTTTTCTGGTAGAACTATCATATAATGCATCAAATTTGAAAATAATTATAATAATAATTATAATTAAATTGAAGAAGACAAGCTGACCTACCACATGAAGGCATGCCATGGGAGATAAGGCCTAGCTAACATAATATGGTTCGACTTCTGGATAAAGTAAAATATGAGAAGGAAAGGGGTTAGTGTTGTATACCTTATTTATTTCACCATTAAAACAATATATACATTTTAGAGTTGGACTCAATTCAATAACCCATTTAAACCTTAGAGGAGAACTCCCACCATGATTTTACATTCTTCAAATATCTAAGCATCTGACTCTAATAATAGATTCTAGTATTTTTTACTAACATTATCCTCCAGTGAAGTACACTTCTGGAGACTGAGGCAAAGCTCAAGTTTCCCTCCTTTGACATTGGTGGCACAAATGTGGACATTGCACCTACCAAATAATAATTTGCATATTTTGACAGCTTGCTGCTCCCCATTGCATGCCATCAGTAGTTTTGGGACCCCTTACGAATTAAATGTTCTGGGCCCCCTACCCAGATGACCCCTCACTCAGCACCACCAGCCATACTCATCTTTTTTTTTTGGTGACAAAGATGGCTCAGACAAGCCATTTGGGTGCAAATATGGAGCAGGCAAACTGTTTGTGGGGCACAGACATCGTGGAGGGGTCGTAGGAGACTAGCACCTCCTCTACCAATGAGTGCAAGGGTGACAACATTTTCATGTTCAGGTACAGTGATGAGATTACACACCAGGGTGTTTATTATATATTAGACATGTGCATAGGGTCCAAAATAATTCCGGACTACTTTTATGTTCATTTTTGGCTCATTCATTTTGGACAACAAATTCCATTTTTGAGCTCTGGAAATGAAAGACTTTTTTTATTTGGAAACTAAATTAATTGACAAAAAATGCCTCTCTCTCTGTCACTCAGTCCTGTCTGTGCCCCCTGCACTCTCCCCCTGAAACCTCCACCTGCTCACATACCTTCTCCAGCCATTTTCTGGTCTCCACTGATCTCTTTTTGCATAATCAGAGACCATGCTGAAAGGAGAGGGTGGGAGAAGGGTGTAAGGAGAGGGCAGGTAAGGAGTCAGTATGTGAGATAGTGTCCTGCTACAGAGAAAAAAGGGACAGGAGAAATGGGAAGGGGCGTGGTGTACTAGCTGCCTTAAATTGTCAACTTCCGTAAGATTTTTACATCCTATTTAAAGTAAGGAAGGCTTACTTTACTAAGGGGGTGGTGAATATGTGAAATAGCCCCCATAAGAAGCTTGTACTTTGATTTAATGTAATAAAGTCTTTGCTGTGTTTGCTAATACTTAAAAAGCAACACCTTTTCTGGGAATGCTGGAAAAAATGTTAATCACAGCTTGTTTAAGACTTCCTGACCCATCTTTGCAACCATCCCAGAAAATGCACAAAAAATACTGGCTTCAGCATTGACGGTATTTTACTGATGCCGCTACCGGATTCAAAGAGTTGATTAAACCTGTGCGGGTAATATATTTTGTTAGCTTATGTTTCTGGATGTATTATAACTGGTCCCTGATGAAGTATACATATGACGAAACGCGTTGGACTTAGTTTCTTAAAACATTAAGCATTTTTAATGGGCTATTTTAAATAAAGAGCTTTTGGAAGATACCCTGCCTGCCTATCATCCGTTTGTATCCAGCAGATGACCGGTTTTTAAAACTTTGAGGTGGTTTTAAAAAGTTCCAATAAATCCTCAGGATTCCTAAGATACAGGCTATCTTTAAGGCGCAGTTCCTACTACAATCTTGTGAGTGTGGCACAACTAGTGGGGGCTGTTTTAAACCTTTTAAACATTATTGCACCATTTGTGGTTTTTATTCTTTTTACAGAGTATTTTTAAAGCTGTATCCCCAGAATTTGTTCTGTTTTATCCATATATTATACCAGGGTTGCAACCCTATGTTTTTCCATGCTACACAGGTTAAATATATTGAATGCATATGGTATGACTATTTTTGTGGATCCATTTTTTACAGAGGCTTTTATCAGGAGGTGCTAATTTATCTGTTTATCGTTCTCTGTTTGTTCAATAGTGGCAGTTTAAATTAACTATAGTTATTAAGATATTGGTTGACCTCATTGTAATTTTTCTGCTACTGTACCTATTAAATCAGCTGAAAGGCAGGAAAGTTTTGTTTGTATTCCCACTATGCATGGTGACCAGGGCTGGACAGGGAATCAAAGCAGCCCTGAAAATATTTAGACACCAGCCCCATGTATTTTATCAGGTGGTCAAGTTCTTGTGCCCACATGCCATCCAAATAGCCATAAAGAATTATTTTTAAAATTAGATTAAATATAAATATATATATATACAGTATATATACCGGTGTATATATATACACCGCATTGGCCCAAATATAGGCTGTTCTTTTTTCCCTCACTTTAAGTCTTTAAAGTGGGGGTGCCTCCTATAATCGCGGGTTAGCACAGGGATGTGCAATCCGGGGAGATTTTTTTTTATCATTTAGCCCAGGTGCAGGCAAACAGCAGGGTCAGGATCCAGGTCCCCACGCTGCAGGGGATCCTCCGCTCTGGCAGCGGTGGACGTCTGCGTGATGCGCACAGACCACCTCCACTGCTGCCAGCACTTCTGCCAGGGCTTCTATAACGGAGTGCCAGCATGACATGATCTTACTTACCATTCCACTAATGTGTATTTTTAATTCAAAACCATTTTTTTCTTTAAAATAAATATTTTTCGGTTGTGGTTTAGTTGTTTGCAGCTAAAAACAATAGCAATGAATTCAATATACACTGGTCAAAATCCTAAAACTAAAAAGCCCAGTTGAGGAGACATAATATAACATTTAACTTATATACAATTCATAGTAACAAAGTTTTTTTTTAAAAAGTCCAAAGTCTTTCAAGTTTAACTATATCCTTCCTGCTGTTTATACAAAAGAAGGCAACAAAAAGCTTTTTTTCAAATTTTGCCACTTAGGTGGGAAATCCTTCTTGACTCAAAACGGAATCAGATTTCTCCTTGGGTCTAGGTGCTCTAATATATTAATGTGCGTTCTATTATTTATAGCCCTGCTTGTTATGCTTTTCTAAAAACAAATATCTATTTATTCAATGACAGACACACTATATAAAAAGGGAAGCAGCTTGGTTAACAACTTTCACTTCCTTATAGATACATCCCCTGGCAGATGCATTTGCAGATTCAGTAGTCAGCTGCAGAGGAGACTCAACATCTTCAACATGAGCAACTGGATGGTCAATGAAGGTCTTTCTATTATTGTTATTGTAAGTACAGAACACAACCTGATTTTCTCTTCTATAAACTCAGGTCCTTAGTGTTTTGTAGTAATTTCTTTGCTTTGTAGTCACTACATATTTTTTTGCATTTAGGTTGTTTTTCCTTCCTTGAGCGTTATCAAGAAATGGGAACCTAAAGTGATAAATAGATCATAGATTAGAATATTGTGTAAAATGTACATAATTTACTCTTTCCCTACCAAATTTAATATATTAAATTAATATTTCATTATGAAAAAAAAAAGATTGATTTATTTCACAGAGGATGATTTTAGTAAATTCAAGTAAATGCTAATCAAAGTTGTTGTAGGATTTATTCCTACAGTTGAGATGCCCAGTTTACTAACCCTAGCAAGTATGTCCTGCAAGAAAGTTGGGCTTTACTAATGTATAATTGAATTCCAAGAGACATATCGCTGCATTAACTACTTATTTCCAGCCGGACACAGGTCCCCCGATTTTGCATCAGAGTTGGCGCTTAATACCTAAATCAATGAGACTGACTTACCTGTAACCTCTGGTTTAGTGGGTAAACCTCGGTGTTGAGCCAGTAAACTTTCACATGATATACTGAGGGCTTCTTTCCCATCTATTCCAGCTTGTGTGGCTAGGGTTGAATGCCTTCCTCTTTTGGAACTTCTATCTTGTGTACGATGATGGTAGAGAATATATATACTCCAGAGAAATTTATGGGGTAAGTACCAGTACTAGTAACTATTATCTTTTTTTTGTACTGCATTCAACAATTTACACAGTACTTTTTACTGTACTAACAAAGTGAGAATCGACTAAGATGAACCATTGGTAAAGAGGGCCTTCTAGCTGAAAAGATTTTATGCTTCTCTGAACAACTGACAGGGAGGGTGAAAGTTGGTAGATTAGTGCATATACCTCCTATTTATTTGGTCTCTATATGAACCACAACATGTCTTGATTAGCTGTCTTTAATGTAATGTAGATTTAGAGTATTGCACAACTGGTATATAGGGATATTTACATTACATCAATGAGGACTACTGTTAACACTTGAAATACACAGTGCTATGTAATATGATGAAAGCAAAAATAAAAAATAGCACTCAGAGTACTAAAATGTGTATATACAATTGTAGATGCTTCAGTAGCATGGATGAACTCTACAAGGCAGATGAAGCAAGTGATTAAAATGCCATTTAGGATAAAAGTTAGATGATTAAATATATATATATATGTAGAGGGAGAGTGCGAGAGAGATTTATCAAATAAGCCAAAAAGTTTCTTAAACTTGTTAGCTTATCATTTATTAATTGCAATAATTCTTGATTGCAGTCGGCTCTGGCTTGGGCCAGAGCACCAGCAGCCTGCTTGAATTTTAACTGTTTGCTCATCCTTCTGCCAGTATGTCGAAATCTGCTGTCATTTTTGAGAGGGTCCAGCGCGGTGAGTATATGTTAAGAAAGCTCTTTCCAAAGTTTGCATTTTCAGTTTTAATTACCAAACCCTGTTTAAAGGATATCGCAAGCAGCGGTCTACTGTGTTTGAAGACACAATTCTAATTACCATATAATTGCCAAACATTGTCTATAGGCATCTTTGTAACCATAAACTATATTTGAACTCAGTTTCAAACCAAAGTAAAATAGTCAGAAACAGGGAAACCAGAAGTGCCAGTTACCCGTTACCCACACCACACACACCAGCTGCACTAAATATCTGCGTGTTTTTTTTCTCTCTGTCTCGCACATATACAAATAAACAAATAAAATGGTGAGACGGTCCACTGAGTGTTAACTCTCAAAAAGGTTCTTTACAACCTGAGAAATTCTTAAAGAATATTAGTCCTCCAATGTATATACCAAAAGAAAATAAAGAAAAACCTATATAGTGTAATATTGAATAATATATTTATAACCCTTTGATCTATACTACTCCAATGAAAGTGTGAGCGCAACAGCTAATAATATACATAAAGCAATAAATATATTATTAGTCAGATATGCTCACATTGAACATACTCAATACCAAATCTAGTATAGCTCCGTCTAGAATGACATGAACAGCCCCGGAAAAGTACCCCATTTTTTGACCTTCACTAAAGACAAAAGATACTTATAGAGTCTGAAGCTGTTGTTAGAAATATCTTGTATTATTAAAAAGAAAATTGGAACATCATCAAGGGTGGACTGGGAACCACAAGGCAGCCCTGGCACTTTAAGGCTGGCGGCCGCCTATGACGTAAGTGCAGCCGACAGCCGATTATGAGAGGCTACATGCTATGTTGTTATGGTCACGTAGCGTGCAGCTGGGCATATGCACCAGTGGTGCACACTGTAGCACCTGTGGAGTAATGCTGGCAGAAGACCCACTGGGCATTTGCCTGGTGTGTCAAGTAGCCAATCCTCGCCTGATTAATTAAAGTAAAAGGTATTAATTTGTTAGCTGTGTAACGGAAATGCATCAGAAGCTTGACTTAACCATTTTGATGGTAAAAATGCAGGCCAGGTGATGAGATTATAGTACAAGAGATGTTGTTGAAGCTTTTTGTCTATGATATTTTAAGGCAAGTGCCAAGCCAAACCTCTTAATTCAGAATTGAGGCGTCTGATAATGACAGTATATTTATATAGATCGGACTATGCTCTACCCAGTGCCAGGTCTGTATTTTGACAAATCTTATTATGATTTATGCTTTTTCTTGCACTGGTTCAGTATGGGTATCCTTTCACTTACATGATTTTACACCACGCGTTAAGTGTGATTTTCAGAGCACTTCAACATCATCATTTATTTTTTTTATGGTGTACCCAGTGGCACATTTTGTTTTAGTACAAAAGAGGTAGTGACCACAGCGTTTGGCTCAGTGTAGAGAAGCAACAAATACTATAATAACCCTAATTTACCATGTAATGAAAAAATACAAATCTTCTGTAATGCACATCGTTTTCAGATTTAAATCCAGGAGTAACATAAAAGAGAATACATAAAGAAAAACCAATAGTGTAATATGTCAAAGTAGAGAAACCCTCTCTACACAATATTGCACTCATAGGAACAGGTGCTTTTTTTGCGCCTTGAGTGCAAAAATACTCCAACAATTCCAAGATAAGTAATCTTGAAATAATGAATGACGTTCAGCTGAGAGCCTCAATCAGAAAGATATACAGAAATCAATGAATGTAGTATAATATAGAAATGTCATCAAAAATATCTGTCTTACATTCGAGGTAGATGTAGGTATGCATAAAGATAATCCAGTAGATATGGAGATGCTTGTATGCATTGCAGATTCTACTGATTTTGTTTTGGGCTGTCTGAGGCAGAGAAGCACCCCATCTGCCTCGTACCTCTTCAGATCACCATCCACCCCCTGCCCAATGCTACGCATGTTAAGGCTATGTTGTTAAAAATGGATCGGCTCTGCTACCCTATGCCTAGCGGGCCTAGTTTAGAATCTTTCACTGGGTCTATGATTTAGTATTCCAAGGTGTCTCACAAGTCTTTTTCTTCAACCTGGTGTCATCTCCAGAGTGCAGTTAGGACAACATGGCAGCAGAACGAGATTTAGGGGTTCATTCAGAGCTGTGCCACCTGCAATGCCAGGTATTTTAGCCTATTCATAGTTTTGGTGGATATCTAGTACTGTAAGCTACAGAATGAGGAATTGTCTATGCAAATAGATGTACTTTCTTTCAAAACTCTAATTTATGACATCTTTAGTTACATAACCAGATTAGAAAATATTGACTTGGATATTCCAGTGCAAAATGTCATGTGGTTTTCTAGAAGAGCGACTTTAGATAAGCCCATTTTCACTTCCCCTGCAACATTATCTAATTGCATTAGTTTTGTAGAATATTACTCAAAGCTTTCGCAACCGGGATTGTTTTCTGTAGCCGTAAAAACGGTTCTAAAATCTATATTGATTTACATTTTAGAGAAGTGATACAATGAACCTTATCTTGAAACCTAATCCTGAAAATTAAGGGAAGGGATACTTGTCACCTCACACAGCTTTTAATACATCGCTCAATTACTTTATCAACATAAACCTAATCATACATCATCTAAAAGGGTAAAGGGTAAAAGGCTTAGATGTAATGTAAGGAAGGTTTCAGAAGAGGAAGATAAGTGGAACAGCCTCTCAGCAGAAGTGGTAGAGCTGAATACAGTCAGAGTATATAAGGATGCATGGGAAATAAGTGAAACATTTTGCCAGCAGAAGGGATAGAGTCTAAAGGGAACTTCAATATGCATGGAAGACCATACCAAGGACTGATTAAGGTTTGACTCCTTACATAAGGAAAAATGGGCAGACTTTTAATAAACATAATGCATTTGGAGATATTTGGTTAAAAAATAAGCAAACCATTTTACCTCAAGAAAGCCTGGGGACAGTGGCCAAACTAGCTTAACAATTTCCTTGTGTTGAGATTGTTGAGAGATATTTCACAGATGACCATACCTGGGGGTATCCTGCAACATCAACAGGGACTCTCACTGATGTCGGCAGGAATGCCCACCAACATCAGTGGGAATGCCCATCAACATCAGCGGGAACGCCCACAAACGTCAGCTGGAATGCCCACCGACATCAATGGGAACGCCCACTGACTTCAACTGTAGTCCTGACTGCATCCCGCAAGGGGGCTCCTGGTAGCCAGAGCCTAAAAGTTCCCAAGCATGCAGATGGTAGTGGCTGGAGTGACTGGATGTGAGAGGTGCAGGAGACAGCAAATTCTACTAGAGCCTTCAGGAAGTGTGTGTAAACTTTGTATGTAAACTTTGTCTGTAAGATAGGAACACACTACATATGTGTTTGTGTGTTCTATGTTTGTACAATACAAACGTATGTAAATGCCAGAAATAATCACATGCACGTTCATTATTAATCTATAAATATTTATAATTTTTTTTAGTTATTGTATTCAATATAAAAAAGTGGCATGTGATATTTGACTTGTACAGCTAATTAATTTGTATGTTACTCTGGAGATCATGGATATCTTAAGTCCGTCTTTCTGTATATATATATGGCTCAGGAATTAAATCAGTGATATGTGTCATTTAAAGATCTGGATAAACATATACGATATGGCCATGGAGCTTAGCTAATATGCCTTTTAAATTCATGTGGTATGAAAAACACACAATCCTATGGGGAGGACGCATAATTAATGAAAAATATGGTATAATGAAATGCAAAAAAAGCCTTTTATCTATAACTTTAAGCTTAAAGACTTTTATCTATAACTTTAAGCTTAAAGATTTCTCTATAACACAGACTGGTTAAAGTTATGCTACTAAATTCACTTTTGCCCTTGAATTTTGTTCCAGTGCTGTGGAAGAAGTATCAGAAGACAGCTAGACAGAAACCTTACTTTTCATAAGCTGGTGGCATGGATGATTGCTTTACATACAGGTAGGTCACGGGTAAATGTACTCTATATCTCCTGGCCTCCAGTCCAGTGCATCTGAGTCCCGGAAAGATTTTTAACCCATTGTTTTATGAAAAGAACTACGAAAGTGGTGTGGCATTGTTATAGAACTATTGCAACCAAAGGATGTTATCTGTATGACCTGATAATTGAATACAACAATCAACAATAATCAACAAGCATGACAAAATACTTTATTCTATGTTAACATATTTAGATATTTGATAGGTTGTTTTACATAATTCTTGTAACACTTTTGCTGTTCCTATGCCTGGAATCTAAAATATAACCACGTGCAGCTGACCTTCTATTCCTGGTTTGCTGATCATTTAATATAATATGAAACCTTTAAAACATTTGCTATAAGTCAGAAAATCAGGAAAGAAGAAGAGTTGGTCTTGAAACACAGACAGCAATGCTAATGGCAGGTTGATTCTCAGCACTATAAATATATTGAGCAGATAAAGTGGAAATCAATCCATATATATTGTAATAAGCCAATAAAGCTAATCAGAATTTGGGAATGTGTATTATTCTGACATATCCTCTCGATAAACTGCTTGAGATGTAAAAGAATAATATAGAAGAAAAAAAATGCTAAGAACAAGTAGCCTTGGTTAGTTTCACCTGTGGAATAACTCTTGTCGGCACTGAATCATGCCTTGCGAAAATCATATTATGGCGGTAATACTGGGTGAACATGAACCACTTGTGAACAGCTCTCTAAATTTAAGGAGAATTCAGCAAAACGGACCTTCTTATTGTTGTGTGTGATGACATAAACTCTTGCTTCCTAACTGCTTCAGGAGTTATAGAGAACAAGGAGCCAGGTATCTGATTATATGTGTAAGAAAGAAGTGCCTTTAAAATCATTCTTCATTTAATAAATGCTTACAAAGATTCCTCCATTTATATAAATTTAAGAACATTAATATTTTTTGATTCATGCATCATCAAAAGTTTTTTAATCAGTAAATATATAACTTTCCAGGCACCAAGCAACACTGCCATCACAGTATAGAGTATGAGGTTGTTTTGTAACATCATAGAAACATAGAACTTGATGGCATATAAGAAGAACCATTTGGCCTAACTAGACTGCCCATTTTGTATATGTTGTGAAATATCCATGTTGTATCAACACTCTTTGCTGCAATAGGGTTTTATATTTGATGAACATTGTCCTTTATAATTGTATTATGTTAAAAATAGTCATAATCTTCTATAAGCTGTGTGTCTAAACAGTATAATGTCATGTTTTCATTAGCTATCCATACTGCGGCACATTTATTTAATGTGGAAAGACTGGTGGATGCCCAAGTGGAGGAAAACAGAACAACAATCAAGGGTGCGCTGTCTGAACTTGGTTTTGGGGAAAACGAAACCTACCTAAACTTTGTCCGCTCTAAAGTTCCAGTAAGTGGAGTATTTCCTTTTGTTTCTTGTTATTTAGATACACATGAAGCTCAAGAAAGTACCTAATACTCCCCATCTACAAATTGTTTTTTAAATAAATATTTTCATTATAAAAAATTGTCACATCTAGAACATGTGTCCAAACTACCAAATAGGACATCAACAAAAATCTGCTTCGATAAATATAAATACATAGATTGGTTGAAACAGATTCCAAAAATTAAATAAACAAATAAATAATGCAGCCCCAGTGTTTTATAATGGGTAATACAGTCAGAGCTGCTTTAAAAAATAACATATTGTGTGCTTTTCAGAACCCTATAGGAGGAATTAATGTGGCATTCACCTTTTTAGCTGGGCTTACTGGAGTGGTGATAACCTTGGCATTGATTCTTATAATCACGTCGTCTACAAAAACAATTCGGCGCTCATACTTTGAAGTCTTCTGGTACACACATCACCTCTTCGTGATCTTCTTCATTGGTCTTGTCATCCATGGAGCTGGGTTTGTATTCTCTTTCATATTGTATAACAAGACGGGAAAGTCGTACGTTATTCTACATATGCAGAGAGAAGGCAGCATACATTTAGTATGCAGAATTAATAAATATATGCAGAGTTGGGAAAGTAGTTTTACCGCCATAGCAAGCAATGGAATGTTCAAATTAGCAGAAACATTCTATTGGTTTTATATGACGTGAGTCCGCTTCAAGGGCGTACCTAGGGTATTTGGTACCCGAGGGCAGATACTGTATGTGGGACCCCCACACACTTTAAAATGTAAAGACACCCACAA
Source organism: Spea multiplicata (assembly GCA_009364415.1). Lineage (NCBI taxonomy): Eukaryota > Metazoa > Chordata > Amphibia > Anura > Pelobatidae > Spea > Spea multiplicata. The sequence goes on along the minus strand of VKOC01019940.1, from coordinate 29,279 downwards.
AAAATTAATGTTGGCAAGAATATTTATTTCACTGGAAAAAAACTAGAATTCTGAAAAAATAAATTATTAACTTCTAAATAAAAGTTTAAATAAATAATATTTACTGATCAGATATGGTACAGCATAACTCCCATCTCTATACACTGAGCCAGACATTGACTGCAACATAACCCCGATCACTATATATACTAAGCCAGACAATTACACTTATACATTCACTCACTCAAGCATTCATTCACCCATTCAAGTGGTCAACCAAACAAATAACATTTAAAACTAGGGGTATGGTTTATATTCTTACATACATGGACTTTGTATGTGATCAACATCTATGTACAACCACCTATATTAAATAAACTTACTAAGTTACTGGGTCAAGGCTTCTGTTACAAGTCATACAAAAAACAATTTCACGCCACTAAACTTTTCATGATAATAACTATACCAACATGACTAACCTAGTACCCAGAGAGAAAAACACCGATTTAGAAAGAAATATTTACAGTTGTACTACCTCATTAATAATATTATAACAATAATGCATACTAGTACATTATACATGTCTCTCTTTTTTTCTTTTCTAGGAGAATAGTACGAAAGCAGACTAATCTGGGTGACAACAATCCTGACATTTGTAAAAATAACTTCACTCAATGGGGCATCGACCCAAAGTGCCCTACTCCACAATTTGCAGGGAATCCACCAATGGTATGATTTCCATGTAGAGAGTACCCACCTACTGATTCCATTATACTTCAAACACTGGGGATTGTGTAAGGTGCTCTGTTTTATTACACTAAATTGGTTGTTCTTTTTTAGACTTGGAAGTGGGTGGTAGCTCCAATGATCCTTTATCTCTTCGAAAGACTCATACGATTTTGGAGGTCACAACAGAAGGTGGTCATAACAAAGGTAGTGTTTATTAAATGCGTCATATTATAAAGGTACAAACACAAGAGCCTTCTATTCAAATTTTGTAAAACCGCACCAGATATTGCAGATAACTAGACTCTTGATTACTTTATCAATTTAAATAATGCAGGAAGTTAATATTAAAAATAAATTTTGAATATTTTCATAATGTTATAATAATTTTTGACAATTATAATTGTCTGTATTGGTTTATGATTTTCTGCAATCAGTTTTTATTTTTAACAACCTACAAGATACAATGTATTTTATGATGACAAGATTTTAACTATAACCAGAGACATTTGATGAGGACAGCAACAATTTTAACCTTTAGAGTGCCGACCTCATAGAAGATATGTGGTTTGCACAGTGCACTCAGAATGCTAGGCACTTACAGTTAGGACTGGAAATATTTGGACACTGGCACAAGTTTCAGCTGTTTACCAAAATAAATTCAAGTTACAGTTAAATAATGAATATTGACTTAAGTCAGTGTTTATTTAAGGGTAGCCCTATCTTTTTCAAGGCACCAAAAGTAATTGGACAATTGACTCAAAAGCTGTTTCATGGACTTTTTCATGCATTTTTCATGCATTTTTGGGTGGGCTGTTGCTGTAAACCAAGAACAAAATACTGTCTTCGCTTCTCACCCAATTAAAGTTGGCAACAAATATATAAACATAATATAAATGAGAGGTTTTGGTTATATGAATTGGCCAAAGCATAATTAAGCTCACCCGCCACGTCAAGGCACACTCTCAATAGGGTAAGAACCTACTCTCACCTCCTACATAGTGGGCACACAAAGCAGTTTATACTGCTACCAAAACCAGATTAATGTGTTGGGGGAGGTGCAATTAAACCTCCTCCCATTTCACCCCTGGACAGCAAACTGCAACCAGACTGATGAGGAGCCAACAACCTCAAATATGTGCAAACAGGGAAAAGAAAAAATGTTGGTGCGCTAAGCTAGTCTCAGGCTCAAATAATACAAATGTATAATATGAGGCCTTGTGTAAACCCACAACATGCAGCTCTCAATGCAAGTGAAAAAGGCCATCCTTAGGCTGCAAAAAAATAAAAAATCCATCAGAGAGATAGCAGGAACATTGGCAGTGGCTAAATCAACAGTTTGGTACACTGGTGACCTCTGCAACACAAAAAAGGCCTGGAAGCCCACAGAAGACAACAGTGGATGATTATAGGATCCTTTCCATTGTAAATAAGAACCCCTTCACAACATGCAGCCAAGTGAAGGACACTCTCCAAGAGGTAGGCATATCATTATACAAGTCTACCATAAAGTGGAGACTTCAGAAGAGCAAATACAGAAGGTTCACCACAAGGTGGAAACCATTCATAAGCTTTAATAATAGAAAGACCAGATTAGACGTTATCAAAAACATCTAAACAAAAGCCAGCCCAGTTCTTGATCACCATTCTTTGGACAGATAAAATTAAGATCAATTTATGTGGTGGCATGGGCATGCATGGCTTCCAGTGCCACTGACCACCTAACTGTTTGTCATATACCCTCCATCAGCCCGCTTCTCGCAGATCTTACCTGTGTTGTCGGTGCCAATCAGCTAAGTATCTCATTGTTTAAATCTGACCTTGTGATGCGACAGAGGTCTCCTACCCGTCAAACCTACCTCCCAAATTAAATGCACATATTTCTATATTTCTAAGTACATATATTCTTTCAAACAAAGAAAATTGGTAAATAAGCTCTTGTGGGCAATAAAGTACATTACCTGGTAACCCACAAAAGCAGTTTAACAAGAGATGCAAAAAAGTTGGGGAAAATGTATCTTATGCCTGGATTGCAATACATTGGCATAATTAAGAATCAACTACATTAGTTATATATTTCATCTGAGAAACATAGCCAGGACACAACACCTAATTCCACTGGATTATACGCCAACATTAATCCATGCTTTTGCATCGTCTGGTTCCCGGGCATTTAGCCTCGCAGCCCCCACAATCTGAAACTCTCTAACCCGCTCAAAGAGACACCCTCATTACAAAAACTTTCCAAAAAACAAAAAGCCAAAGGCCCACCTCTTTCATCAGGCAATCAGTCAGCTCATCTGACCATCAGAAACTCTTAATTAATGTCTTTTTATATGTTTGTAAAGTGCTTTGAGTCTCACAATAAGAAAATCTCTGTAAAAATTGCAATATATATATATATATATATATACACAATATTATGGCCTTTTTTACTCACTAGGTTGTCACACATCCTTTCAAAACCTACGAGCTGCAGATGAAAAAGAAGGGCTTCAAGATGGAAGTGGGGCAGTATATATTTGTCCAATGTTCAGCAGTGTCCAGCCTAGAGTGGCATCCATTTACTTTGACATCTGCACCAGAAGAAGACTTCTTCAGCATTCACATCAGAATAGTTGGAGACTGGACAGAAGAATTGGCTAAGGTTTGCGGATGTGATCAGACTGAATTTCAAGAAGCATGGAAGCTGCCTAAGTAAGTTTATAAAGTCAATGAATTGGATTCAATAAGCTCAACTGTCTGAGAATACATTTCTTATTAACACATTATACTGATTTTAAAACAATATTATTATGAAATTATTTATCTGGTCTAGATGGTTATTAAATGCTTTGCACAGTATATCAATGTGTCATATTTTGTAGAAATAACTTGTTTTGTTGTGTAACTGTATGTTTATAGTGTTTTAGATAAATGTGCTTCAGATAAATGTGCCAATTTGTATGTACATTGAGCTGTAAGATTAATATATAAAAATAATATATAAAAAGCCATACTTACCTCAATTTTGCTGGACTGGGGACTTGTAGGCAGTTGTGTATTAAGGCCTAAGTGGGGAAGAATAGCTTCTGTTTCACATTATCAGTGGTTGGGTTATCAGGCTCCCTGGTGTGCAATTGCTCAATAGGCCAGTTGGGACACCTTCCTTGTAACTGGCACATTTATGTACCCACCCTCCTAAGACTCCATAATATCTCTTCCCTTATGTATTCTTCTGAGGTGGAGCACAGAGCAACCGATGTGTGGTCAGAAGAGAGGCTAGGGGTGCTACCCTGGGTCAGGACATGACAAAAACCCTTATAAATGCACCACTTCTTGTGGGCACATGTGTCCAATCCTCTTCATTCCTAACTCCCACTTAACAGCTGTATTTGTAGTTTTCAGTATTTGATGCCAGCACAGATACAATATCTGCAAACTGTCTGCTGTCATGTCTCATTCACACGTGTTCTAGTAAAAGGGCCGGAACAGTTAAGGATGGGCAAGTGGGTTAGTACAGCACAGCTGGATTTACCTGCAGTATAAGGAAATTAAATTATGGACATCCACACGGACCAAAGACTGATGAAAAGGAGGGCTTTCAGGCAACACACACACCTCTGTGCCGCATTAGCCAGGTACTGGCCCACGTGAGGCTCCTATGGTTTATTGCTTTAGGTGGACAATACATCTTCTGTAAAATTATTGTACGGGGTACACCAATGACACAAACATATACAAAGTGTAATAACACCAAACATGTTTTTCGAATGATGACCTTATTATTGCTCTAAAAATTGCCAGTATATACATTTGAAGAGGAATGTGATGTAACCATTCATAACGATTCCTTATCTCTGAGAGGGGAACATTGCACCTCTCACAGAACAAAAAATGGAATTTAATATGCACAAATTTTAAAAGGCACAAAACTGCTTGGTATTTTACCAATCCACTGCGCGGGCTTCTGCCTCTATATTATTTGAACTGTTTTTATCTTGTTTAGCCCCTTAAGGACAATGGGCGGTCCCTAACCCCATTGAAAACAATGCATTTTGAGCCCGTACATGTATGGGCTTTGTCATTAAGGGGTTAATATTGGGCTCAAACATCAGTGACATCACACTATATCATTTAAACCAGTTTATTTGTTTTTGTGCTTTTGTAAGGATTGCTGTGGATGGTCCCTTTGGAACAGCAAGTGAAGATGTTTTCAGCTATGAAGTTGCTGTGCTTGTGGGTGCTGGGATCGGCGTCACTCCATTTGCTTCAGTTCTGAAGTCTGTGTGGTACAGATATTGCAGTGATGCATCTACCCTCAGGCTAAAGAAGGTGAGTGCTGTCACTGCTCTCTAAAGAATGCAAGCAAAAAGATTGGATCACATGGTCTCATAGATTTTTAATAATACAAACATGTAGTACCTGTTATAATGTTTGTGAGCAGGGAAACACATAGTATCAGGGGACAACTAGAAACTTCAGGGAAGTCGATCTGTCCGGCCCCACCACTTATTCTTACGATATCCTCTCCCCTCTGTCCTCTCCTAACACCTGCCTTCTCTACAATCTCCCTCTTTTTTCCTCCCTTAACCCCCTTCTCAGGATCTCCCCTCTCCGCCAATCAACCACCCTTTTCAGGACTCCCCTCTCCCTCCCTAAACCGTTTCATGGATCTCCCCCTCACTCCCTCCTAACCCCACGTTTTCACAGGAATCTCCACCCCCTATTCTCCAAGGTCTCCCGCTCTTCCCTCCCTCCCTAACTCGCCACCCTTCTCAGGATCTCCCCTCCATCCCTACCCCCCTTCTCAGAATCTACAACCCCCGCTGGTCACTTAACGCTTCACTCATAGTGTTGGAAAGCATGAGGCGTTTGTTCGGTGCGGGCGCTTTCACTGCTGAGCACCGGCGTATGACGTCATATGCCTGTGCCCAGCGTGAAGCGCCGGCACCCGAGAAAAACGCCTCACGCTTCCAACACAGGAGTTGAAGTGCTGAGGCAGGCGGCGGTGGCCGCCAGCAGAGGAGTCCTGGATTTCTGTCAGTCAGGGGGGCCCAAGAGTTGCCAAGCGGTCGTCTTCAGCAACCGCTCGGCACCCCTTGGGCCCCCCTGACTGGCAGAACTCCAGGGCCCGGTTGCAGTTGCGACCCCTGCGACCCCGGCAGTTCCGCCACTGCCCTGTATAAGGCATAATTCCGTGTGTAAGGCGGTTTTGGGAAAATTTGCAGATTTACCTACACATTATACAGCGCTAGCCAAGTTCTTCTGCACCAAAAGTTCACTGTATAGTGAAATGGAGGAGGTGAAACGCAAATCTCCCATTAGTGAATAAACCTCTTCATATTGTAAATGCATTGATTTATACACCGATAAGCCATAACATTATGACCACCGGCCTAATATTGTGCAGGTTCCTCTTTTGCCACCAAAACAGCCCTGACCCATCGAGGCATGGACTCCACTAGACCTCTGGTGTGCTATGGTATGTGGCACAATATGTTAGTAGCAGAACTGTTAAGTCCTGTAAGTTGCGAGGTGGCGCCTCCATGGATGCGTCCTTGTGATATGTGTTCTCTAGGTAAGCAACGCACACACACCCGGCCACCCATGTGATGTCAAAAAAACGTGATTAATTAGTCACCATGAGCACCTTGACTGGTCTACGCAGCCCCATACACAACAAACTACGATGCACTATGCATTCTGACACCTTTCTATCAGAACCAGAATTTACTTTTTCAGCAGTTTAAACTACAGCAGCTCATCTGTTGGATTTGACCACATGGACCAGGCTTCACTCCCCAACGTGCATCAATGAGCCTTGGTAGCCCATGACTCTGTCGCCAGTTCACCACTTTTCCTTGCTTAGACCACTTTTGATAGGTACAGACCAGTTTTGGAGATGCTCTGAACCAGTCCTCTAGCCATCACAATCTGGCCCTAGTAAAAGTCGCTTGTCCATTTTTCCTGCTTCCAACAAATCAACTTTAAGGACAAAATGTTCATTTGCTGCCTAATATATTCCGCCCACTGAAAGGTGCAATAATAACAAGATTATCAGTGTTTTTACCAATCACCTGTCAGTGGTCATAATGTTATGGTGGAAATTAGGTTAAATAGTGAACCACCACTATTTCAGGTCATCAATTGTGGAAATGTGAGTATGGTGAAGGCCACCATAGGAAAGAGAAGTAAGATAATAATGAAGGAGCAATAGAAATATAGTGTTTTGATGCTGGTGGCTGGGAAGAGAGTGAGAAACATAATGATGGAGGAGACTGAGAACAAAAACAAGAGGATGGTAAGCATGGTGCCAGTAGAATAGTAGGGCGGATTAAAAGTCGGTATGGCAGCAGTTAGTAAATGATGTAAAAGTATTGCTTGAGGGGGTGCTTCCAAGTCCATATTTGTCCTTTGTGCCCTTGTTGCACTCTTTGGCCAATTTCCTTTTTAGTGGTACTTAGGAAGTTGGCACACAGATAAAAAGTGGTGTGAGCCTCCAGAGTCGGACTAGATATAAGGGTCGGCTGCTTGTTAGGTATGTGTCAATTGATTACACCACAATAAAATCTTAGCCACATTCCCAATCCCTTGGTAAAATCCTTTTTTAGTAGCACTTAGGTGGAAAGTGGCAGACAGATGGAAAGTGGCATGTTCCTCAAAATCAGTCCAGATATTTCACTAAACTCTAAAAGTGATTAGCGCAATACTATTTTTCTCCCTGGGCTAGGATTAGACAATGTAAATTAATTAGGTAAACTGCCTCACCTAACAGCAGGTTCATTAATAAAAATCACATCTAGTAATGTATTACCACTCCATATTTGGAAATGGTAATTGACCTAACTCTGGCTTTCTGACAGGCAAACTAAACATTGTCGAGAATGATGGTGATGACATTATCTTAGTTTAGATGGTTGTTAATGAGCTTTCATCGGCAGGAAATGATCCTTTAAGTATTATCTGTCACTTGGACATGTATTTTATGTGTTTTTCTTTTAATTAGCCACACCAGGAGTAAAATTAAAGCATTAATTCTAGAAAACCAGTGTGCATTAGAAACCTTATATACATATCTGGTGATATTCAGAATTTTTATACACCTCTTTGTTACAGATCTATTTCTACTGGCTGTGCAGAGACACACAAGCTTTTGAGTGGTTTGCGGATTTGCTCCAGTCCCTAGAAACGCAAATGCAAGAAAAAAACAATGCTGATTTTCTGAGCTACAATATCTATCTCACTGGCTGGGATGAATCTCAGGTAAGAAAATAAAAGTCAGCGTTTAATTGGGGCAACATGTTTATGTATTTGCATACCCGGAAAGGATAGAAGCTAGAGACAAAAAATATACACATTGTGGTTATTGCTTGGCTAGCCATGGGTATATTTTGATAAGGTGGCAGGGAATGGGTTGGCCTATCATCACTTTCTCCATTTGGGAATCAGAAGGATAACATCACAATGATGTAACATAAACTTGTGACGTAAACAATTTTGAGATCTATATCTGATGTAAGGTTGCTTGGCTTTTGCAAACTCCCAGATTGGTTAACAATGGGGAGTGTTACTAGGGAGTAGTATAATACCACCCCTTGGGACATCACTCAAAAGAGGAGGTCAAGCATATAACACCCTCCAGCTAATGCGTCCTGGGTCACGATGGCCTAATTCTTAAGGACAACCATTTCTAGAAACATGGCTGTAACATTTCAGCACTATACCATAGCTCCGTAGGGTCGGCAACATGAATGATATTAGTCATAATTAGTGTTTTTTGTCGGTATCATACATTATTCACCTGCTTTATCAATTCCATGTTCTAAAAAACACAAATCTACTCTTTAAAAGAAAAAACGTTTTCAGAGACTCTTGAAAGTTCATGCTCTATTCATCTGTCCATGTTTTGATTATCAAAAGCTATTGTAAACCTTGATGCATGTGCAGATCCAGCTGGCATCGAAATAATAAAATGATATACCGCAATTGTTATGCTATACGATGCCCCCAATCATTCTTTACTTGTTTTTGCTTTAGTCATGCTATTTAACTACTTTGTATGATGAAGCATCATAATGTGAACGCCATGCAATAGTAACATGCACACAATATCATGATTCACACAAATGGGGAGCGTTAGGGCGATAATTGCTTTTCAAGCATCTTGAAAAATGAAAACCAGAGCAATTTTACAAAACCTGTGGGAAGTCCTTTTTTCTTTACTTGTTCTGGACCCAAAGTGGTGATAATGTATTTCTGGCGGTGGTCTTGCTACCCCAAGAACACAGCATCTATACAGTATTATAATATTCTGTTGATGACCAAGAGACAGAAGTCATTTGTTAAGAAGAGCTAGAAATTTGTTTTATAGATAAGCCTAATCATTTCAGGATTTGGTAAGTCTTTTGACCAAACGTAGAACATCTACCTTGATGGTCTATAGCAAACAATAATTCTCTCCACTTTGGCCAGACAACTAAATGGAAGGAAATAATCAAGCCCTATCATGCTCATTAAAATGTCTTACAATCTAAATTACAATATTTGTTTATTATTTGTTTTAATTCCAAAGTAAATGAAAAAGAATGTCTTAATATTCTTTTTATACAAAAAAATATTTGGCTCTTAGAACCTGTTGTAATTTTAACCCCTTGAGGTTTACAAGGCACATTCCTTTATATGGTTTACAGCTTCCGGGTCTCTATATTACCCACTTAGGTCTTAACATGTTTCTTCCGCAACCTGAAACATTACCTCCTGCCTCTTGGTTGTCTGTAATCAGGAATTCAATTCCATTACCCACAACAACCTGCAGCCAACTACCTATGTAAATTGGATTTTTATTGTAAAATGAATCAGACTGCATGGTACACACTGTAGTATTTTACTGTAAGAGGCATTTCAGTTGCATGTGATGCACCAGCTAGGACTTGTCACTTGAGTGGTTTGATATGTACCTGATAAGAATGCCCATTTAAAATACCGCATCTCATGCTTCCTGATGGTTCATAGAATTCAAAATCTGGCATACATTTAGTATATGCTGGCAGTTGTGCAAAGACTAGTACAGAGCGCAAGAGTGCAGGATCCAAACCAGCTATCCTACAACAATCGCTTTTTTATTTCATAAGGTTTTTGTTTATTGGATTTTTATTTCATTGAATAATCCTACTAATGCTTGATTATATTTTATAATGCCCCCAGGCAACGGCTTTTTCTTTGCACCATGACGAAGAGAAGGATGTGATTACAGGACTTAAACAGAAAACCTTGTATGGTAGACCAAACTGGGAAAATGAGTTTAAAACCATAGGCAGCCAACACCAAAGGTAAGCAAAATGCTTCCTACCAACAAGAGGTTGTGGGATCACTAATAATACTGTAGATTTAAGCAATGCTTGTTTTTAGAGTAGCTTTTGAATTGTGGAAGTGTGTCCTACACATAATTTATTTAAAGGGTCATTCCAGCCATCATATGCATATGATGGCTCAGAGGTCCCTTTAAATGTATGGGGTATCTCCCTTGCATTCTTTGATGAGGGAGCACTAAACTACAGTTTTGATCAAAAGTTTGCATACCCTTGGAGAATTAGTAATATATGTACCGTTTTTAACCCCTTCGTGACAATGGCTGATTTAATTTTTTGTACCTTTCCTCACAATGGCTGTTTTAACATTTCTGTGGGGCTCGTGTTTAGCTGTAATTTTCTTCTTTCCCGTTTACTGAACCCACACAAGTTATATATTTCTTTGCTCCAAGGTCTCAGGACAAGAAGGGCTTTCAATATTTTGATTGTATCATATAATTTACTATATAAAAAAAGTATAAAATACAGTGAAAAATTGAGAAAAAAGGACTTTTTCAGACTTTTACTTGAAAAATATTTTACTCATCTATAAAAGCTAATGAATAAAACTGCTAAACAGATTCTACTATTTGTCCTGAGTTTAGAAATACCCAATGTTTTTTATGTTTTATGTTGCTTTTTTCTGCACATTTTGGGGCAATACGTAGCGTTTTGCTATTACAAAACCATTTTGTCCAAATCTGGTAATTCTTCAGCCCTGTTCTATTTCGGGGGTTTTCTTTGAAGGTGGCCAATGCAATTTACCCCATCAAACCATATATTTTTGAAGACTAGGCACCCCAGGGTATTTCAAATAAAAAAATATTTACATATATATATATATATATATATTCTTTTAATTATTATTTTTGGCAACAAAACATGGCAACAAAGAAATAAATGAAATGACCTCTGTTTAAAAGCCTGCTTAGTTCTTAATACTATTTATTGCCCCCTTCAGCATCAATGACAGCGTGCAGAAATTCTTATACATTGTATAGCTACTCTTTCATCATGGCAAAATGCCTGCAGGTCACGCAGAGTCTTTGGTTGTCTTCCATGAACCGCACTTTTGAGACCTCCTCAGAGTGGCTTGATGATGTTAAGGTCAGGAGACTGTGATGGCCACTCCAGAACCTTCGCCTTTTTTTGCTGTAACCACTGGAGAAACAACTTGGCCTTGTGCTTAGGGTCATTCTTGTGCTGGGACAGAGCAGCCTGTATTTCTCCTGAAGTTACCTGTTAGGTTTAGTTTGTATCACGAACAATTCTTCTGGTAGTTGTGGCCGAAGTCCTTCTTAGTCTACTTGATCTGGCTTAATATGAAGAGATCCTGAATTTTCCACTTTTTTTCAATTTTTTTTCTTAATAAGTGATTGAACAGCACTAACTGACACTTACAAGGCTTTGAATATCTTTTTATATCCTTTTCCATGTTTATAAAGTTTCATTACCTTGTTATGCAGGTATTTACAGTTCTTTTCTGCTCCCCATGGCTCAGTATCTAGCCTGCTCAGCGCATCCATGTGAGAGCTAACAAACTCATTCATACACAGACACTAATCGCAATTTAAAAAGCCACATTGCCATTTTAACCTGTGTGTTTGTCACCTTGTCTGTCTGTAACAAGGCCAAACATTTAAGGGTATGTAAACTTTTGATCAGTGCCGTTTGTGTGATATCTGTTATCATTATGATTTAAAAAGGAGCCAAACAACTATGTGATAATAAATTGCTTCATATGATCGCTAGCCTTAAGTAAAGGACAGGTTTTTTTTGCATGATCAGTCATATTTCCAAAATCAATGCCAACAGTTCACAATTTCTGCCAGGGTATGCAAACTTTTGAGCACAACTGTAGGTAAAATTACATTTTGAGGAGAAATGAGAATTTATTAGTACACACAAGAAATGTACATCTTATTTTGTACAATAGCATGTGTTTAGTCCCAACTGCACCTATGCTCTAAGCCTAAAATCAGCCTAAGGTTCAATGGTTTACTTGACAACGGACACAGTGTGACTACAACTCTCTTCCCTATTTTAACCAAGTTTTCTTTGGTTTCCCTGCACATACCAGACTAGAAACGTAGTTTCTTACACTGCTATGAATAAAAAAAATATTATTTACATATTCTTTCACTTCCTCTTATAGCTCAAGAGTGGGGGTTTTCCTGTGTGGTCCAGAAAACCTGGCTGAAACTCTCAGTAAACAGTGCATTGGAAATTCTAGCGTCGACCCAAGAGGAGTTCATTTCATCTTTAATAAAGAAAACTTCTAATTACTGAATTGTTTAAAAATTACGCTTTTCATCAGTTAACGGAATTACACTTGGTAGCTTCCATGCTTAAACCAACCATTTATTAACTTCATGTTTTGATGTGAATCAAATGTTTTTTTGTGTAACATGTATACGATTCTATTAGTTAAAATGATTTCCATATGAAAGTATGTCTCTTTAGTTGTATACACATCCTCTATGTAATAAATACCCAATGTTTTGGGTTTCTTAAGTTAAAGAAACCAATAACTCCAGAGGTTGCGATTTTTGGGCTGTTACCTGATACAACACATGTTTATCTTACATGTATCTACATTAGTGGAGACACCCTGAACCACCCTCATTGCTTATATTACGTACAAAAGTATTATTTCTGTTTAGAATGGCCTGGTTAGACACATCATTGAACAAAGAAAGAGACATAAAATCGTTTTTTAAGGTATGGGAACATTTTATTGACACACTAGACAATACCTTGAAACTTCGTCGTGTTTGACACGACAAACATTCCAGGATACTTCTAGGTTAATTGTACAGTTGCTCCGGGGAAGAAACCAGTGTACGTAAGACGTTCAATGGTTTACTTGACAACGGACACAGTGTGACTACATAATTGACTTTATCTTTATTCTTGAAAACTATGTTGCAAGGGTTCGTTTGCTAGCCTCCCTGTATCACAGTGTTCTTTTCTTTTTTTCGCATTCGATGGTCATTTGGGGGGACGTTACTGGGGTACTGTGTCATTTTGCAATTATGTTGTACCCTGGTTTCTTTGTTTTTGTTTTTATCTTTGAAAACTCAATAAAAATGTTCAAAAGTAAGTTAAAAAAAACTCTATAATGCTTTGATTTCATTTTAGTAATTGATTTCTGCATGGAGAAAGTAAGCAAGTTATACAAGAACAGCAAGGCACAGGAACAGGCTTGGGCTTCATAGGCATACCTGGGAACTTTAAGACTCCAGCTACCTAGAGCCCTCCCTTTGCAGGATGGGGATAGGCAGTCCCTCTGACCATGGTGGGCGGTCCCACCAATGATGGTTGGTGGTCCCGGTGATTTTATGGGCACACACTGGAAAACTCCATCATTGGAGGGGAAGTGGGGCCTGCCCCAACCCCCCATCTCATGACCCAGAGTTTCCCCTTGGTGACCTGGAGAAGCAGCACTTTACCCTCTGTCTCTTGGTGAAACCCAGAGAGTTTGAAGGATTTATTGGCCTCAAGTGAAGCAAAGATCTAAAACAAAGTGTATTTGGATGCTCCAAGGTCTCAGTTTGTCCAAAACATGTCTACGTGTTAATATAAGTTGTATTTTAATGAGGCTTCACTTTGCCTTTAGACTTTTAAACTAAGCTATGCAATGATGAATCTACAGTAGCCTAGTCTCCCACACATGAAATTGTAAATAATGGTCTCATACAAAAAAGAATGCAAGCAATTGTTATTTCATTTGGAAATGGCTTCTGATGATGACTTATCATTATGTGTCCATGGAAGACATTTTAATTGCAGAAATGAAGATATTTATTAAGTTGATTCTTTTCATTGTTTATCGATGGAAAACGGATTCTTGGAGATCGCAAGATTCTAAATAAATGTATGAATTTCGAGTATTCTCATTTTATAGGATAACAGTTTCTTGATTGGGCGCTGTCCTAAGACTGACCCAGGGCAGTGCACCAGCCACCCTCTCCCACTTACCTCGGAGGGCACCTGCATGCTGAGTGTTGGGATATGATGTCATAGCCTGACACACTGCATTTTAAAGCCGTACAGTGCGAAGTAAGTTCACTATGGCATCTGTGCTGGCTAGGCATGATGCTCAATGGTGTATATGGTGTATATGACAAGATAATGTGCATGCATTTCATTACAGTGTAGAATACACAAGATACAGGAAGAACTTTTGTTTTAAAGAATTATGTGTCAATACTGAATAACATTTTTAAACAAGAAGTTTGAAAGTCACCTTAAAAAATATTTTGTGTTACGTAAAAACATTTTGATAAGTTCCCCTTCCGCTTTTTTAGATTTTAAGAAAAAAGTTTGTTTATTATTTTTTGGAACTGAGATTTTGGCATGTGAAGAAACTCTGGGTTTTCTTTACACTTTTGAAATGTCATTTTAGCAATTAATATAAATACACAGTAAGGTTAATAAGAATATAATGTTTTGTTCAGTTTCTTAAAATGGGGCCTATAAAAGGACATCAAACTCTGTTCCCTTTGAATTCAATTAAACTAAAGCTCTAAATTAGTTTAAATTTGCATGCAATGAATCAGTTAACTTTGTGTATAATTATCTTACAACATGAACACAAACATATCAAGATGATATCAATATGATAGAGGTGTCTATCTTGTCTATGTCACTTGTGGGTAGCAGATAAATGGAGAGGTGTTGGAAGCAAGTACATGGGGAAACATAAAGCATTTGCACCCCTGAAAAACTGTGCCAAGATGCCCCCTAGGTCGTACCTGTAGATCTTGACTTTGTTACAATGGCAGGGACGGAGTTGTCTTGGTGCTATACAGAAAGATCAGACTATCTTCCTGCTCAGCACAACTGCCGGTACACTGTTATATATAAGAGATGTCTGATTACACAATGCCGACACCCACTGGAGGACATTAGAGACCCAACAGAAACCCTGCTTGCTGATCACAGTGATTATATTAGAAAATGACTACTTCCAAACCACTTGAGCTCGTAGTATTAATAAATGTTTAAGTTAAGTGATGTCATGCCTACTCCCCTCCCTTGTTCTCGTCTTGCCCCTATTTATGGCTAGTCTTCCCCTTTGTCTTTGCCACTACCCCTTCCTGCCTCTTATGATTAGGACGAGGGAAAGCACACAAGTTCCCAGGCATGCAAAAATTACATAGTTAAAAACAGACTCTGCATTTTGGTTTCCAAGAACAGATAATGTGTTTCCTAATTACTGTAATAAACAATATGAGATACCATAATTGAGCAGCTTCTGTCTTCTTCATTAATAAATAATACCCAGGAATATTTTAAAGCCTTTATTAGTTCCTGTAACAATTACAAAGAGGTGGATTCAATGATTAAATCTATTACAAGTTATTGAGCAGCAGTTATCACATAGATTGCAATAACAAACAAGCCCCAAAAAACAGGCATATGTTTTAACTCATGTCATGTAATGTATTAGTTCCCTCAGCAATACAGAGACCACAAGCATGGAGGCGAAACCAGCACACAGCAGCACAGCAGGGCTCTCTTTGGTGCACTTGGGCAGAGTGGCCCTACATTAGGGAATGGATAGCAACATTCGGCCTGGTGGAAAGGCCAAGATGCATTTGGAAGACAACAAGTCCAATGTATATTATCCCTCACTCACCACCTTACCTCAACTACAGCTTTCCCTCGGCCGGTGAGCAGCCTCACGTTTAAACCCAAGGTTGCGTAACCTCACATTACGTGACCCCGATAGAGTCCTGCCTCTACAATTTCCACCTCGCAGTATGTCATTGCTCCTCCCAATGCAATCTGCAAATGGGGCGAAGCTTCCGGGCATACCCTGTCCCCCGATTGGAGGAAGGGGAGAGAGGCTGTGCTCGTGGCTCCGCCTTTTTTGCAGAAGAACACAAGAGGCCAGGTAGATAGATTCCAGGAGAAAGGGAGGTACAGAAACGCTTCTCCTTCTACACAAATCTATCCAGAAATTGGGCCACCCTTGTCAAAGTGCCGCTAGGGTCCTTGGATTTGGATGTTAAATTATTAATTATCCTTCTATGAGGAACAGTGTCAAATATCTTAATGCATAATCAAAAGCAACTCAATTAATTTAGCTTAAAAAAAAATATTAGAATATTCACACAGAAACACACTGCCAAAGATGTGAAGAGGGTTAGAGGTCACATTGAGGAACAAACATTTAAACTAGATATTTCTATAAATGTGATAATTTTGCACATTAAAGATTGCCATTGTTTGTTAATGTTGTAATAAAGGTTTGGTAATTTGTCATGCTATTTCACACACCCGTTTCAAAACAAATGGTCCAATAAAGGGAACCCTTTTAATGTTAACCACTGGACATCTCTCTCAACCCACTGGTGTACTTTCCCCACTTCCCAGTAGCTCAAGGTTCCCTATACACAGTGACAGGAAGTTCTGTATTATGTGAAATGCTCGCCAAACACAATTTTACCCCTTTAACCTTTGCCACCATGATAAACCCAATCCAACCAACTATAGGTTCTGAAGTCCTGATATGGTTGGATTGGGTTTATCAGTACTAATTCAGTGTAAAGATAGAAAAGAAGTCTGTATTTGCCTGTTCACTCTGAAAATCCTCAGCAATTTCCTGCTAATTTCGACAATATAATGCTTGTTTCCTATTTTTAGGCCAAGGGAGGGAAGCCTTTTCTTTTGATATTTCACATGGTTGTGTCAAACACAGTTTACTTTCACAATGTTTTGTCTTTCTCTCGTTGTGTGACTACCTCTACTTGCTCAGTCCTGATCGTTGGAGTTTCTGGATTTTCAAGTTTATCCTGTTCTGCTGTTTCACTTCCTGGTCGTTACATCAAGAAAGAGGAAGTTAGAGGGTCATTGAAGGCTTTTATGGACCCTGTTTGCTGTTCTGATTGGTTCTGTGCTGTTATTTTAAATATTGACTTGCTGCCGGAGGCTTCAGTAAAGAAAGTAATGCAAATATAATAATAAAATTTAGATTACATCCACACCAAGGCAAGAGTAATCCCCAATTATGACACCATGCCAAGTACAATTTATTTGCCTAAACGGTTTTTTTTGTAGAATAAGAATAAATTCTGTTCATGCTCAGATCATTGCTAAAGGGTGTAATAGACCATTGGTTCCAAACCCTGTCCTCAAGTAAGCAGGCCAAAATTTTGTAATTATAAAAGATATATTGAAAAGGAGTAGATTGGTAAGTTACCAGACTGTTTTGGCATTTTAAAAATTGATGCAGCTATATTTTTAAATATGCCATTTAAAACACCTATTATTTTTAGTTAAAGTGCTTGACCCTTGCACTGCCCATACCCAGGAGGTTCCCCATTTCTCAAACCCGAAATAAGAGACAGACACCAGCAGGATTGGATTTAGAAAAGGCCGAGACATTTATTTAACAAATGTCTCGACATAACTTTATTTAACATCTTATAAATTATTGTAAAAACACTTTAATAATAACTTCTGTATAAATACTATACAGTCTTCTGTACACCTGTGTACAAACAGCTGAGGGTTCCCAACCTAAACACAAAACAATGGCTTCACACTACCCCTTCTGCCGGATACCACAATCGCCCAAGCGACCGCGGGTCGGATAGGGGAGCTCCACCTTAACGCTTTGGTTAATCCTGTACAGGGAGGGCATTAACTCTAACCTCTAACCAAACCATCAACTTGCCACTCCCATTATCATTCAAACTTCTCCAGGGAACTCCTCCGCCACAGCAAAGAAAACGGATCCTGCAAAAAGAAAGAGGGAAAGGGGGAAAGAAAAAACACACAAAGCCAACACAAAAACACAAAGCAAAAGACAAAAAGAGGGAGGGCGGGCGGGAAACTGCTCCTGTGGTGTTCAGTAATTGCCCCTTGCACGTGTGCTTAGAGGGGCTTTATAGCCCTGTCCCCTTCCCCCTACAGTCACGTTCCTTGTGACTTCCCCCTCGTTCCCTGTGCATTCTCACCTCGTGCTAACCCTTGCTGAGTTAACCCTTTCCTGCCCTAATACCATGTGCACCGTCCTGTAGTGCTGGCAGGGTCATGTTCCCCTTACGCCTATGACTCCAGGGTTTCTTTATCATTTGTATAATTATTTTTATTTATTGACCAGATTGGATATACAGTGTACTCACACAAGGATGGACAGTATATATAAATATTTTAATACTGCAAGTAATTTAACGCCATACTATTTCCAGTTAAATTGTCTTTATGACCTTACATTATTAGCATTTTTGCACTGAAGCGTTTCCACAAAACACCTGGCACACCATTACATAGCCTTGCAGTAAAATCCCCCCAGCTGATCATTTGTGGTGGTCAATTTAAACACAACCCTAGCATATGAGTCTACAGGCAGATGCTACCCTTTAAATTATTTACTACCATTTATATGAGTCTTTCATAATGATGGTCAGCTGGTCATATTCCTATTGGAATCTAATTCTAGAGTTAGGTAATTACATAAGTCATTGGCTTATTATCGTTTCATTTTTATACCATTATATCCTTAGTCCACACAAATGTGAAGCCAAATCGGGGGTCTGATAATGAAATGTGTTTAAAATTCAATTTGTTACTCAGGTTTAAGAGAAAATGCATGTGAAATAAACTTTATGTTGTTGTGCATACATGATAAACGCTGTTATAGGAAGCCAATGTAAGTAAAAGTACGCAACATATCACAGGGTAGGCATCATCATGGCTAAGTGTCACACAAATTATATATATTTTTGTTTGTTCATTTCGGGGTGTTTGGGGCGAGAGAGCTGCCTGCACTATGCACATATCCCAAAAATATCTCAAAATGTTGAGGTCAGGTATTTATACCCCAGATAAGCTGATAATCTGTCACTAACTTGCATCACTAGGTACAGAGCAATAAATATTCAGTTTTTGGATAAAAAGTAATCTAAAAATAGACCAAAATAAAAAAGCGTCCCTAAGCTACATAAATACAAAATTAGGTATAGATAAGTTACTCGAAAAATGTTAAAATGATTAAAAAATGTGTTATTCTGCCAATATATACAGTATGTGTACACCAGCACATGTCTAGCTGTAAAATGTTGTTTTTCTACATGTATTAATGTGTTAAAAAGTCAGTACAATTGGTGCTGAAGTGAGATCTTTCCTCATCTTATTTCTCCATTGTAATTTCTGCTAAACTGCCCTAGACCCATTTCTTGGTGGTGATCTAACTAACCACTTCCCATTTATACGGAACAGATGTTTCTGCCGTGAAATCATATAGTGTTTTATAGGTTAGATTCAGTGTATCTGTTAAAGTGATAAAACCCACATTTCTCCATCGGATATGCAACCATGCTATGTTATAATGCATGCCCACCAACTGTCCCAATGTACGTGGAACAGTCCCGATTTTGGGTCTCTGTCACACTGTCCCGGCTATCCCTTACTCTGTCCCGCTTTGTGTTTAGTGTCGCTGAATGCCTCCTGATCCAGGCATTCCAGCGACACCATTGAAATTTAGGAGGTGATCGTTGATCGCCTCCTAAACTCTTTTAAAACAGGCGTCCGCCGCCATACAATGTTGACGCCCTGGGGAGGGGCCAGACATTTAATAAAAAGAATGAAAAAAGTGTCACATGGAACAGCTGGCATGATCTTGAGATCATATGCACCGCAAGGGGGATTAATTGTATCTCTTAAACAGCAATTGAGATATGTAAATGCACAATTGTTACGGGGCAAACAATGCATTTTATCACAGGGTATATAGAAGGATCAATAAGAATAATCCGTACGGAGACAGTTCAGGATATTGTTATGTTTCCAGTGCTTTCTAAAGCTCTCAGAGTTAGAGGGGGGCTAAGACAAGGGCCCCTTGCTCACTGTGCCTAGCTGAATGATCACATCAGCTTATCTTTCCCAGAACACATTTCACATGTTGTTCACTGACACACGTGTAGTATGCATGCTACATAACTGAGTAACTGACCCCTTATGTGAGTTTATACATACCACATGACTGCACTTTACATGTGCCAATAAGCATGTTTGCCAATTTAAGACTGTCTGGGGCAGCCTCATCCCGATTCAGCTAGCCTTACCCCACACGTGGCTAGCCCTGTCCCAACAGACACTTAGCCTCACCCCCTCATAAACGCCGTTCCACGAGAAAATGGAGAACTACTGGTAACCTACAAGTTCCCATGTCTACTTACAAACAAATAGACTATTCCTTTGCAGTGGCACAGACAGGGCCGTCTTTAATTTTGATTGGACCCTGGGCAAACATTTGCTTGCCTCCCCCACCCTGCACTCCCTAGAAGCCTGGATGGATGGACCAGGCTTGCTTGCTTGCTTGTTGGTGGTGGGTGATGGTTTAGCCAAGGGTGTGTGCCACATGCCTAACCACACTTCTGGAGGCAAGTATTTATTTGTATAATATAAAAAAAATATGTGGCTTGGGTTACTGTATATGTGGCCAGAGGCACAGAATATGTGGCTAGAGGGTGCTCAATACAGGGGTCACATGTACTTGCTGCACTAACTGCAAGAGGGAGACTGTCAAAGATGGTCCTCCCTCCTTCTGCCATATGTGCAGGGGAGGAGTACAATACTATGCTAATCGCATATTAAATTAATGGTATAAGTCCACCAAGTGGCCCCAAATGGATGTGTAAGTGACTATCCTCTCAGGTGTTGTTTCGGGCTCAAGGGGCAACTGCTTTAGGCCCAGGGCCAGCCCAAGACATTGTGCCGGCTGAGTTCAAAGATGAAGTGCACCACCATATGACATCACATCCTGTGCTCAGCGTCAATAGTAAGTACACTTGGTTATTAACGCTTTATTATCTGTTTATCATGGACACCATGTAATAGACTCATATAAATGTACATCTAAAACAACCTATGCAGAGAAACCATTTACATGAAAGAATCAGTAAGCAATGACTCCGTATAATTCTACTTCCAGATTGGTTGTGCTCTGACCAATCAGAACTCTCAAAATATTGATGTCAGCATATTTCCTTACGTCTCTGTTGCCACTACTTTACATTCCTTTTTCTTCTTCTTATAAGGATGTATTTCACACAAAGCACAAAAATGGTGCAACACCTTGGGAAACCAGTAATTCAACAAAATTAAATATATACGCACACACAAAAAAGTAAAAGACAAAGGCTCAGCCAAATAGAACAAATATCTCACAAGGACCACTAGAAAGGAAGCAAACAAATGGTGGCACATCATACAGGTGTGTGAATAAAATTAAATGTACTTGTCCATTGTAAAAACAAATTCTAACCAGGTTTACTGTGTGCAAATAAAAGTTTTCATTTGATCCAAATTCAATTCCTATCTGCCCCTGTATTCGGTTTGCATATTTTAATAATAGAATGAGGATTCAAAGCCAATATATTATGTCCCAAAGTAATATATCAAGTCAACCAGGAAATACAGAACAGATTTTGATTAAATATTCAGCAACGGCCCAGCTGGTTGCAATATTTAAAATAGCTATAATGTTCAAACTTTGAGCCCCAGGGGACCAAGCATCCCATTACTTTAACGAATCAACAAATTGTTTACCTTAAAATAAATATCACTGTCAGGATTTGCAAATAATTATTTTAAGGATGCCAAATTATATTCCAGTAATGCAAGGATGTCAACCCAGTAATTTAAGAAAATAGTGCTATATTTTACAAATCTCTCTGGTGGTGTTCTGAAGAAAAGTCTAATCATTAATTTTCAAGCTAAAAGTAATCTGTCCTGTTATGCGCTAAATGATGTTAGTTTTTTACATGCTGTCTGGAATGCGTACACCCTAATCATGCAGTTAAGAAATGTACACACAGCACAAGTTAAAAATGCATGTCTAACGTATATATATATATATATATATATATATATATATATATTATATATACACACACACACACACACATGCTTCATAGTGTGTCCCTAGGCTAGGCATAGACACAAACTGGAGGCAGACCATCGGAGTGTGTTTTTGGATTGTAAGAGGGTCACTGCTTAATGAGGTGATTACAATGGGGATCTCTGATTTTTGGTCACAAGGAGCTCAGCATAATGACTGTTTGTATATCATAATATAATATATTATTAAATCTGAAATCAGCACGGTTTTAAAGACTTTCTTATAATTTCTGTAATTCTGTAATATGAAATGTAATTTACATGTATGTGACAGTGTGCAGGGTCGTAACTAGAAACCACACGGCCCTGGTGCCCCCTAACTTCACAGCTGGCCTGTGCCATCATTGCCCCCAAACAACTTGCCTGTGCCTTCTTTACCCTTGTCCCTTCCCTTCCAACACTCTGGCACACATATGTAAACACACTTACACAAATTACACACACTGACTCATACGTGCTAACACATACGTACACATTAATTCTAACACACTAACTCTATCACACCCACTTACACATCATGCTCATATACACACATTAGACATGCAAGCTCACACACACACAATAACACATACATGCTAATACTCACAGAATTACACATCCATGCTCACACTCACACACACAATTAAACATTCAGGCTCACACACACAATTACACATCCATGCTCACACACAATTACACGTCCATGCTCACACACACACAGTTACATATGCATTCTCTCTTACACACATACAATTACATATGCATGCTACCACACACATAATTACATATGCATGCTCACACAAGTACACATTCATGCTCACATACACACCTAAAATGTGGTCACCCTATTCGTCACTGGTAGAGGTGTTGCTAGTCTCCCGCAACATTTTGATGACGTCTTTCTCCCCAAGAGGCGTGTCTGCTCCATCATTGCGTCTCAATGACTTTTCTGTGCGCTCAAACACTTTGTCTGCGTCATCTTTGCACCCATAAGGCGCATTTCATTTTATTTTCCTATCATGCACAGACTGGAAGGTCTAAGGGCAGTGTTTTAGGCTATAGCTCATCTAGTGAACTCATAGTTCCATAGGTTTGCCTCTGGAGGGAGCCATACTGCAATGATAAAACTGAGCAGAACTCAGCTAGAATAATGCACTTTTTATCCAGTCAGATGTAGATGTACTGTAGAGGGATGTTGGTTACCGTTTAGTTTGTGACCAAGCCCTAAATGTTTACTAACAGTTTTAGGCTGGAAATGAAAACCTTGCCTAGCAGATGTGCATTACTAGGCCACCAGCAAACCAAAAGAGTCACCAGAGGCTTTGTTGGCCACTGTACTTGTCCTGTGTGAAGCATATCGATAATTGCTTCTAGTTAATGGTGCTGTATAACGCTGTTAAATGTACCACCTACTGTACCTTGTAAAATGTCATCAGGTGCTGCCACGTAAATATAGGATTCTGTTGCATTCATAAAAGGTAATATCCACACACATCACAAGTATCTTCAGTTGTCTGTTGTGTAGAGAATCAATGATATTGTTTGTAAGAATTAGCACATTGCTGTAGTAAAGATAATTTTATGAACTGCAGACATAGTGCTGATTTTCACAGTGGTCGTGGCAGGTTGATGACCCTGTTGCCTTTTAGGGACAGGTTTGTAAGCCATCACATTTTTTACAATCACTGAACATTAAGAACCGAGATAGAAAATGAGAAATATGGCTACACATTGTGAGTAGAATCTAAGTGATGTGACTGCATACACTAAACAGGTAGATTAATTCTTTTTATAGCCATATTATGGCTCTGTAGAGTTCTTGGTAAATTTCATCCATCCCCCTCCCGCGCATGCCATTTATCTCCATCCTTTGTACTTTGCACCACTGTAATAATGCTAGGAGAACCCTTTTGTCCCGTGACAGACAGATTTTTTTGAGGGACTAACACACGTCCCAGTGGAATACGCCATAAGTATTGCTCTAAACAGTGAACCTGACTGCTTTCCTATTAAGAAAGGAACACAGAAAAAAAAAAGAATAACATTGTTCTTCTTATGAAGCACAAGAGAACATCCTAGAGTAACATTCCTATGTTTATTACTGGCTAGAGTCAGGGTTCAGACATTCAATGCAATAAACAGAATCTTGTACAAAAATGTTTCGTGCTCCGACCTAAAGCTTGTTATTAAATGGAAATTTTAGTAATACATTTTTACCAAGAACGCAGAGATTTCATTTGCTCCTGTTTTCATTTACAAAGCATTGTTTCTCAAAGTATACAAATTGTCTTATACCAGGGGCGTCCAACAGGGGCGTCCAACATGCAGCCCGCGGGCCAAATCGGGCGAGCTGCAGTGCAGGGAAAGGGGGTGGGGAAAATTTTGACTGAGTATGCGTGATTGAGGGAATGAATCTGTGAATGAATGAGTATATGAATGATTGAGTGTGTGTGTGATAGTATGGCTGTGTAAGTGCTGGAACCTAGGCATGATGGGACTGTGATTGCTGTTAACAATCACACTGCTATCATGCCAAGTCAGTCAGTACATGCTGAAACCTAGCTAGCTGCCCCCCTTGTGTATTGATACTGCCAGCAATATGGGGTCTGCACATCACTTACAGCCACCCTGTACCAGCATGTACTGGCTGACTTGGCATGATAGGAGTGTGATTGCTAATAGCAATCACAGCAAGCACAGTCCCATCATGCCTAGGTACCAGCATTTACTGGTTGCCTGGGTATGATAGGAGTGTGATTGCTGTTAGCAATCACACTCCTATCATGCCAAGTCATATTGCTAATTTTTTTGTCCAATTGTGGTGTGTTACCTACTTTTATTAAAAATGTGAGGTTTTATAATTATTTTTAAAGGTGGGGGTCATTTTTGGTTTTGGCTAAGTGAACCGTGAATGTTTTGGTCCAGAATTTTAATTTCGGTGCATCCCTAGAATAAATAGAACTATTTCATTTTTAATTATCCTGAATCCTGAATTTGTAGTCACAAAACTTTCTAGGCCCAGAAATCAGTGAGAAGTAAAGGTTTTGTGTCATTTTACTTTATTTTAATCTGCATATTTTATTAAAGGCCATATTTTTTGTCACAGTGAAAAATGAGTGCGGCCCGCGCACGTATACAATTCTGATGGAAGTGGCCCACTGCAGAAAAAACTTGGACACCCCTGCCCTAGGAATTTCATTAACTGGAGTTCCTAATGTATCCACAGATACCCTACAGAATGTGATTGATGACAGTTTTCAAAGAAGATTTTGTCATGTATAAAGGCCCCCTGTTTCTTTTGTACAATTCATATGAAACCTTGCTGAGTTGCATTAGCTCTCAGACCAAACATAGATGATGAGATAACACGTCTTGTGGAACAAGGTATGAAACCAAATGGTGATGTCAGAATCTATGCTGTACAATGTACAATCAACAAACCATTGCAAGAGCATCAAATTCCAGCTGTTAATCAAATGTGTATTCCCATATTTGCTCGATTATAAAATGACTCCCCAACATTTCAATATTAAAAAAAGAAAAAGCCTCAATATAAGACTACTCTATAGGAAAAAAGTTTTTCCAGTAAATACTATTTTTAAACTGGTTTTTCATATTTAATAAAGACTATGATTGAGAAAAATTCATTTCTTCATTTTATTTCCTTTTATTTGCCAACCTGTCCCCTAGATATGCACATTTGACCCCAGTAATGCACATCTGCTCCCATGCTTGCCACTCTGCCACCCGTATATGCATTTTACCCCCTATATGCCACTCTGCCTCCCAGATATGCCTTATACACCTATATGCTACTCTGGCCCCCTGATATGTCACTCTGCCCCCAGACTTAATGCATTTCCAGTCTTGCCCCCTGTGCTCCAGACTCCCTGGTGTCTAGTGGGGATAGCTGCTGGACATCTGCGCAATGCGCTTAAATAACCTCTGCTGCTGCCGGGCACTTACGACGGGGCTTCAATGATGAAGCACTGGAAGTGCCGGGCAGCAGTGGAGGTTGTCTGCACGTATCGCGCTGACATTCACTGTAGTGCCTTATCTTGATGATGTTCTTATTGGAGCGGATTGTATACAGTCATTGGCTTCTCAGCTACAACTTTTTCTCGATGCTTGTTGGAGCTTTTCTCTTGGGACATTATCTGCTATAATGTTTTAAAGTATAAATTATTACACAAGTCAGGAGGTTATAAGCAGATATATTATTTCAAAGTTTGTGAAATACCCTTAACATACACATTTGAATTTTATACTATAGCACTAACCAAGTATATGTTGTGACAGTGTAAACCCCAGGGAGATGCTTAGTGTGGCATTTGGGTACAGGTGCTGTCCAGATTGTAAATATGGGTCCCTGGGGTGGAGCAATTGGAGAGTAGGGTAGGCCAATGCTCCGTTTCCCCATTTTGTGGAAATTCCATGCCGGGTTTTCCAGGAGGCAAGAAGTCCGCAGGATCCAGTCCGGGATTTATTTGGGGCCGGCACAGGTGCTGGGCATTAAAAACCCCTGGAGCCTGATACTCAGAGAGACTGTTGGGGGAAGAGGAAGTTCCCTATGCTCCCAGGGCAAGGAGAGGCCCTGAACAAGAAGACCATCCCTGAGCCAAGTGTCCTGCCTGGACATTTGTGTGCTGTCTGGGGGAGGTTTTCCAGAGCCTGGCGTAGCTGGGTCTGGCTGGGAGGTTGAGTTAGTGGGTGATTAGGCTGGTCGGTCTGGATCAGCATAGTTCAGTTAGAGCGGGCTCCAATTGGGAGCTAGGTTTTCTTTTTATGATTTGGTTTGGGGTTTGCGTTAAAATTAAAGTGCTGTTTTGTTCAAAGCTGTGTGTTCCCGACTCTGATTGCCCTAGAGGACTGTGCTTAGGACCCTAAATGTGACATGTATGGCCCTCATGCAACAGGGGTTTGTCACAATGTACATGTATATACAGTATCTCACAAAAGTGAGTACACCCTCATTTTTGTAAATATTTTATTATATATTTTCATGTGACAACACTGAGGAAATGACACGCTGCTACAATGTAAAGTCATGAGTGTACAGCCTGTCCCCTCAAAACAACTCAACACACAGCCATTCATGTCTAAACCTTGGCAACAAAAGTGAGTACACCCCTAAGTCCATATTGGGCCCAAAGTGTCAATATTTTGTGTGGCCACCATTATTTTCCAGCACTGTCTTAACCCTCTTGGGCATGGAGTTCACCAGAGCTTCACAGGTTTCCACTGGAGTCCTCTTCCACTCCTCCATGACAACATCACGAAGCAGGTGGATCTTAGAGACCATGCGTTTCTCCACCTTCTGTTTGAGGATGCCCCACAGATGCTCAATAGGGTTTAGGTCTGGAGACATACTTGGCCAGTCCATCACCTTTACCCATACG
The DNA here is from genome assembly GCA_009364415.1 of Spea multiplicata. Lineage (NCBI taxonomy): Eukaryota > Metazoa > Chordata > Amphibia > Anura > Pelobatidae > Spea > Spea multiplicata. Next base: position 1,951 of record VKOC01019940.1, on the reverse strand, counting down.
TCTATTTCCCAAAGACAACCTCTGGATATGACGCTGAGCACTTGCACTCAACTTTTTTGGTCGACCATGGCGAGGCCTGTTCTGAAACTTTCCTGAGAAACCGCTGTATGGTCTTGCCCACCATGCTGCAGCTCAGTTTTAGGGTCTTGACAATCTTTTTGTAGGGCAGCAATTGTTTTTTTCAGATCCTTAGAGAGTTCTTTGCCTTGAGGTGCCATGTTGAACTTCCAGTGACCAGTATGAGAGTGTGTGAGAGCGATAACACCAAATTTAACACACCTGCTCCCCATTCACACCTGAGACATTGTAACACTAACGAGTCACATGACACCAGGGAGGGGAAATGACTAAATGGGCCCAATTTGGACATTTCCACTTAGTGGTGTACTCACTTTTGTTACCAAGGTTTAGACATTAATGGCTGTGTGTTGAGTGATTTTGAGGGGACAGTAAATTTACACTGTACAGGCTGTACACTCACTACTTTACATTGTAGCAGCGTGTCATTTCTTCAGTGTTGTCACATGAAAATATATAATAAAATATTTACAATATGTACTCACTTTTGTAAGATACTGTATGTGTATATATACAAAGGGGGGAGAGGGTAGAAAGCAAGAAGGGAAGGGAGAGGGTAGATAGTGAGAAGGGGAGGAGAGGGGGTAGATAGTGAGAAAAGAGTTAGGGTAGGTAGTGAGAAAAGGGAGGTAATAAGAATGTTGAAATAAATAAAGAGTGTGAATGAGTGAGAGCATGAATTAATGTGTGTATGCATTGTGTGAATAAATGATAGAATGAATTAATGTGTGGATGAATTGAGTGAATGATTTGTGAGAATGCATTAATGAATATGTGTAAATGATTTGTGTAAATCAGTGAGATAACTAATGATTGTGTGAATAATTTGTGTGAATGAATGTGTGCATTAGTGAGTGACTCGGCACTTACCCTGTCCTCCTTCCGTCCGTGGCCACTGTTCTTCAGAGTACCTGCTCCTCCTCCGGTGTTGGTTACATTCCATGACGTCACCAGTTGGGGGCAGGGGCGGTGCAGCGCGGCAAGTTTAAAACCGAGCACTGACTTTCATTCACCCATTACTGAACCTGGCTTGTCTTGACTACTCGTCCTGAGTAAAAGATTTTTCGGGTAAAAGTCAGAAAATGATTTTTTTTCAATTTTTCATCATATTTTATTATTTTTTATGGGAAATAAGATCATATGATCAAAAATGGTATCTGAGAAAGCCCTTTTGTCCTGAAAAACATATAACTTGTGTGGGTACACTAAATGAGTGAGGAGAAAATTACATCTAAGCACGAGCACTGCAAAAGTATTAAAACAGCCTCAGTCCCAAAGGGTACAAAAGGCAAAACTCAGCCTGGTCCTTAAGGGGTTAAAATGGCGAGATTCTCTTCCTCTTAGTGTAATTAAAATGGAGGCTGAATGAATGAACATATATTTTCGTATTTTGCACATTCAATTTCGTCTTCTTTCATCTAATGTTGAATTTGTTCATTCGTTTTGCACACACAAGACTTGTCAAACATCCAGATTGCACATCCAAGCGATGCCTCAGCCAGCACCCAGCCCCCTTGTGAATCTCTCCCAGCCAGCCAATCCCTTTAGTATTGATTTATCATGTAATGGCCCCTGCTGTCCTCTAGTATATTGGTTACCCCACAACCTTGGGTATTGCCCCCAGCCAGGCCTCTTTTATGTTTAAATGCCCCCATTTTGTATTTATACCACCAGCCAGCCCCCTTTTAGTATAGATGTAAGTGATGCCCCTAGCCAGCCCCTCTGTGTATTAATGCCTCCACACCCTTGTGTCCCTTGCCTTCCCCCACTGTGTATGTATGCCCCCAGCCAGAAGCCCCTTTAGTCTTGATTTATATAATGCCCCAGCCTTCCCCTTATTGTGTATTGTTGCCTCCATCACTTTGAGTACTCA
>VKOC01019939.1:0-59361 GCA_009364415.1 Spea multiplicata | reverse complement strand
GTTTACATGAATTAATATTTACTAGTAAAACTTTTTTTCCTATAGGGTAGTCTTATATTCAGGCTTTTTGTTTTTTTCCTAAATTAATATTTTGATTTTGGGGGGTCGCCTTATAATCGAGCAAATATGGTATACATCATTGTGTTCAGAAGATGAAGGGCCTTCTTTTAACATAATAGAAATACACAAAACATAATAATTACTCGTGATTATGGATAAAACTAACCCTATACTAAAATAAAATAAAAATCACCTTTTTGGAATCTTACCTAAATTTCCTTCTGTACTGTAAGTGCCACAGCTGAACAATGAACCCAATTTATGTTAGCTACATCTGCTGATTACCGTCATACCCCACTTACATTTTTTTTTTATGTTCCAAGGCCACATTCGAGCTTTACATATTACCACATATTACACATTTTTAAGACTATTGACTAGGGGATTGGGGTATATATATATTTGGAAGGGCTAAGGGGCACTTTTTATTCAGAAAAAAAAAATATTTTCATTTTCTTGCACTGCTCCCAGTGCAGTATGGCCTGAAATCCCTTTGGGGATCTCTCATGCATTTTTATGCCAGTGATGTCGTTACATACTTGTCCTGCTTTGTCCTCTATAACCTGCACTTACACAGTTAGATACCTCTGGCATTTCCTTATTTTTACTTTGTCATTTACTGATTCAGACTGATACTACATGTCTTGGCTGATTTTTTTTTCAAAATGATAACTTTAGCATTCTTCATGTAAGAGCCCGCCCAATATATAAAAATTGGAGGAAAAAAGAGGGGAGATGTGATAGAAACATTAAAATGCATAAAGAGATTTAAGAAAGCGGGAAATGTATTTCAAAGAAGGAGACGTGTCAGAATAAGAGGTCTAATCTAAAACTAGAGGGTCAGAGGCTTACTAGAAACGTAATGGAGGTTTCACTTTAACAAAAGATTGGTAGTGAAACAACCTCCCACCAGAATTGGTAAAGGATAATACATGATCCCAGCACTTGACAGCTTGTGGGTCATGCTAACGAGTTAAAACATAATGTATTGTACCATAAATAAATGAGACGGACAACCAAATGGATTTTGAAAAGGCCACAGCTTTATTTATTATCAAAGCACTGAGACACATAAAACTTTATTTGAATTTCAAACGTACATAATGTTGTAACATTGTAACCTCCATGACTTAGGGTCCCTCCACCCCTACACTACCACACTTCACCCCATGGAGGTTACTACCACACCCCTTAAGGATAAACCGAAATCCTTTCCAGACAGCTCCACCTCCGTCCGGGAGCTGTCACCAACTTTTGCCGTGCACCCCTACCACGAGCCGTAAACCGCACTAGCACGTGGCATAAGCACAACGGCCCCCTCATTCCCTTCGGACCGTGCCCGTAGGAAAAGGCCCACAAAACTTGACAAATAAACACGGTTTCCATACCTCGGATGAGAAACCACCCAATTATAACCAGGTACCACGAATAAGTATCCTAAAAAACAGCCAACCGGAACCTCAGTTCCCCACCACGGCCAATGCATTCAAACCTACTTGAATGCAGTGGCTCCTCCACACCGCAACCGCCTTCTCCACACCGAAACGAATATCCAACAAGCAAATGTCAGAACCTATATCCGTCAGATGAACACCATCCGCCCGAAACAAAGACGCATTGTCGCCCTCGAGATCCGAGTGGGGCACAACGATACCCCCAAAACGGGACACATAAATCGATTTATTAACCTTCACCCGGGCCCTATTAACATCCTGAAGAGATTTATCCCCCCTCCAAAACAGCCGAGGCATGATGTGGGACCAAACCACGACTAGCCCAGGGAAACGGGTCCACAACCGCAGCAGATCGCACTTGATATTCCAAACTAACACCCGCAAAGGAACCACACAAAGATCGTTACCCCCTCCATGCAACACCAAAACATGAGGAGGCGAACCAAGGGCAGCCCTATCGTAAAACTCAGACAGGACAAAATCCCAAGACTTGCCCCGAAACCCAAACCATCGAACCTGAGCTTCACCGATCGGGAGACCAAGCTGAGTACCCTGAACGCGCACCGCAGTCCTCCTTTCAGCCCAGTAGATGAAGGAGTTCCCAAAAATCCAGACACGGCAACGCTCACGATCTGCAAAAGAGCAAAGGATGAACAAATAACATCAGAGCAAGAAAACAACTAAACCAACGAAGGCCGAACATAAGAGCGATAACGAGCAGATACCCAACGCCCCAATCGCATAATCGTTTCCTCAGGAAGACCCCACCTAGCAGCCTCCGTAGCGGCCCCAATACGGAAGGAATGAGAGGCAAATTCCCCAGGTGACAGACCCAGACCCAATAAACCCTTACGGAAAACAACCACAAATTGAAACCGGGACAAAAAGGAACCGTCAGCGTGAAGAAAAAAGGGGCCCGGGAGCTGCGAACGGATCCGCAAAAATCGAACCAAACAATCCACAGGACAGAGGTCAGAACCAGCCAACTTCCGCAACACCACAGTAAAACCCCTGCCCGACTGATCAGTTTTAGATCTCCTGATAACCAGACTAATGTCATCATGACCCACACACACACGTCCTCAAGACAAAGCCCACCGCTGAGGACTCGCCCCAAAAAAGGCCACAACAAAAGCCACGCGAAACAACACCTGCTCATAGAGATCCGTACAAACCATACCCAGCCGGCCACAGAGCCAACCCAGAATAGCAAAAGTCACTGGTCTCCGCATATCCCGCGTACGAAAATCCTTACGAAAACCCTTGAGCGCCTGTTGAACGAGAAACTCCTTACAAAAATCAGTGTCACCAACCAACTTACACCTGAAGGACACCGCGGCCAACAGCTGATTGACCCTAGACACCGACACACCTTGTTCAAAGGCCTCACCCAGATACCGCAGCATAGCCAACACTCTTCCTTCAGTTGAAGACGAGTCCTCAGACGAAGCCAGGAACGCATCCCATACCGTCCAAGCCCTCTGGTAGGCCGTCCAAGTAGAGGGAGCCAGGGACCGCTGAAGCAACATCAAAGTGCGATGTCCCCCATGGTCCAAAGCCACGGTGGGCAAGCCAGACCCGTCTGTGACGCTCCTGGCGCCAGCTGCCGGAACCGCGACCAGAGCTGTCGAGACAAAGCATCCGCTAGGGAATTGTCCACGCCAGGAATATGGACAGCCGTCAAAAACATATTTAACTGCAGGCAACGCAACACGAGATGTCGCAACAAACGTAACACGGGGGGGGGAAGAAGCAGAAACATTATTGATTGCCAACACCACACCCATATTATCACAATGAAGCCTCACCCTCTTATTCCGAAGCAAATCCCCCCAGAGCACCACGGCCACCACAACTGGAAAGAGTTCCAGAAACACCAGATTCCTGCAAAGCCCAAAGGCTGACCAGGCCGCAGGCCAAGAGGCCGCGCTCCACTGACCCTGGAAGAAAGCCCCGTAACCCACGCCACCAGCAGCATCAGTATAAAACTCCAAATCGACACTAGCCACAACCTCGTCCATCCAAATAGCCTTCCCATTAAACTCACTCAAGAAGACATCCCAAACAGCAAGATCTTCCCTCAAATCCTAATGAAATGATGAGCCGAACGGACACCCGCCGAGGCCATAGCCAACCTCCTGCAAAAAACCCGCCCCATCGGGATAATGCAACACGCAAAATTAAACTTTCCTAACAATGACTGCAACTGCCGCAACGTAACCTTTTTAGCCGCACGGAAATGACCAACCCACGACCGCAAATCAGTAACTTTGTCCTCAGGCAGCTGGAAAATCATAGACACCGTATCGATTTTGATGCCCAGAAACTTCAGCCGGGTAACAGGGCCCTTCGTCTTATCCAAGGCCAAAGGAACACCGAAACGATTCATGACCCCCTGCAACGTAGTCAAAATCATGGCACAGACCGGAGAACCATTCGGACCGACGCACAGAAAATCGTCCAGATAATGGATGACAGACGGAACACCAGATTCTTCCCTGACCACCCACTCCAAAAAACAACTAACCGTTTCAAAATAAAAACAGGATATCGAACACCCCATAGGCAAACACTTGTCAACAAAATACTGCCCACCCCACATACAGCCCAGGAGGTGGAAACAATCCGGATGAACTGGCAAAAGCCGGAAGGCCGCCTCTATATCGGACTTAGCCAACAGGGCACCACGACCATAGCGCCGAACCCAATGCAAGGCAGAATCAAAGGAAGCGTATGAGACTCTATACAGCTCCTTATCAATACCGTCGTTAACGGATCCCCCTCTTGGAAAGGAAAGGTGCTATATTAAACGATATTTGCCCGGTTCTTTCTTGGGCACCACACCCAAAGGGGAAACCCGCAAATTGGGAAGAGGAGAACTAACAAACGGTCCCGCCATATGCCCCAACTCAACCTCCTTGGCCAATTTGTCCCCCACCACCCCAGGAAACAAAGCGGATTTTAAGTTTTTGGGAGCCAGAACAGCCTCCCCCTCCCGAAACGGAATGTAGAAACCCTCCGAAAAAACAGAAAAAATCAACTCGGCCGCCTGTCGATCGGCGTACCTATCCAACCATGGGACCATCTCATTTACCCTCACTGGAGTCGCCCCCTTTTCCTCAGCACCAGAGGCGTTTCCCTCCTTTGCCTTTTTAAAGCACTTGGACAGGGGGTGGGAACCGGCACATCCCGAACACTCATGCTTGAACCTACAACTGGATCCCCACTTACACTGCCCTTCGTTGAATTGCCAGCAATAGCCTTTTCTGGGACCCGCCGACGGCGAGCTATGGGCTCTGCCGGCAGACCCTGAAAAGGGCTGCCGTACCGGGGCCGTAACCTTAAGCCACAAAGCAATGTCCTTGTGGTCCCATCGAATGGAGGGACGCACTGCCTTGTGCTGGCGGAATTGCTCATCATAACGGAGCCAAGCCAGACCGCCATAAACCCTATGCGCCTCGCCAATACTATCCATATAGCAAAACAGCTGCGAGCAGTGATCAGACGCCTTTTCACCGATAACACTGGCTAAGATGGCAAACGTTTGGAGACAATTCTGAAAGGTCCTAAGAATCAGCCGAAACCTACGCCTTTCCTCATCCTCCTTTTTCTTCTCCTCTGTCTTAGATGACATATCCAAGTTAAATCGCTCCAAAGGCAGCAGGGTGAAAATATCGACATATTCACCCTTCCATATCTTTTCCTTAACCTCCTGCATGAGATGGGCACCCAAGGGGCCCTCGAAACAAATATAAACTTCCCCTTTCGCCGTGTCAGAAGGGCGAGCCAAATCCCCTGCCTCCTTTGCACCAGCCGCAGCCGTAGGTGACACAACTGCAGAAGAGCCCGCGCCGGCACCCCCTTCCCCCACAGCAGCCGATCCCAAGGAAGAGCCGGGAACAGATGGTACTATGCCGGCACGAGCACAACCACTCTCCCAGACAGATGCCGGGGACACACTCCCAATCGTAGCAGTTGGAACTGCAGCAGAAGCACCCGGAAACTTGTCTAAGACTGCTTTAAAGGCGGCAACAAGAGAGCCCCAATCTCCAGGAGGAACCACAGGACCCTGTGCAGCTGCCCCAGCCACGTGCGCAACAGACAAAGGAGTAGCCAGAGATAACCCTGCAGGACCAGTATCCCCTGTAGACTCACCGAGCTGGCCTTGAGATCTGTGCACAGCCGTTCCAGACGAGCTCGCATCGCCAGCTGCAGGTGTAGTAAAGAGAGCAGGAGAAGCAGACAACCGCTGAGAAGACCGCGCCCTGCTACGACGTCTGGAACCGCTGCCAGCATAGCTCCGATCCTGAGAAACGCCGGTCCGAGAACGGGGGGGTAGAACCCCGCCGAGAGCGAGACCGCCGTGAAGAGGGGGGGGAGAGGGTCTGACTGCGCTCCCTGGCCCGGACCCGACTAGCAGCCACAGCAGAAGAAAGCGATCCCTGAGACGGGGACCGCCGTCGCGGGCCATCATCCGGCCATACACTCCCGCGCCTGCCGCTGGTAGCCGCGGCGTCAAGCCGCCCCCAGAACGCCTGACGGCCCGCCGTCCCTCCGACTCGCTGGCACCACGCCAGCCACGTGACCCTTGCTCCACCGCCGACCCACGCGCACTCAGCGGAAGCTGGCTCACCACTTGCCTAGACGGCCGACGTCCGGGATCTCTGTCTCCTGCTCGGGCCAGCCGACACCTCACCGGTAGACGAGTCCTCCGCGTCCTGGTAGCCCTCTCCTGCGTCACGGCCGGTTCCTGCGTCGCTCCCGCCGACAGCTGAGCCGTTTCTTCCGCCAGCTGCGCCAAGCGTTCCTCAATCCAGGATGTCCCGAACTGCACCGCAGAATCCCGCACCCGCGACAGCAGCCCGTCCAGGTCAGCCATGGCACTACGAAGACAGACCAGGTAAGAAAACAAATATAGGTTTGGGTTTTTTTTGTTTGTTTGTTTTTAAAAAAAATAGGAAAACAACAAAACTTCTCCACTGCTTCCTTGATTTCAAAGAGGAAGGCCACGACCACTGATCTTCCTTAAATAGCCAAGTGGCCACACGCCCCCTGATTAGCCTAGGGCCAATCTGAGTTCAAGCCTGACCCTTACAATAATCAAGGCCAGATCATGGGGCCCCTCCTGTTATTTTGTTGTGCCTCCGGGGCCTACTGTGAGAGAATTTAAACATGCATTGCATATGCATAAAACTACCTAAATGTGAGATGAAACAAGGACCGATTCAGGTCTGAGGTCTAAGGTCTTTACATGGACAGACTAGATGGGCTAATTGATTCTACCATCTACCATCAAATTCTATGTTTCATGTGTATAGATTTGCTTCTCGTTGGTAGCACACATTTTTCATAGTAATCCTTAAACCCTGTCCTAGCTCTCGAGTCCAGGACTTGCCGACCCTAATAATTCTAATAATTATCATTCTTCTATGTAATTTCCTATATACAGTATCTCACAAAAGTGAGTAAACCCCCCACATTTTTGTAAATATTTTATTATATTTTTTCATGTGACAACACTGCGGAAATGACACCCTGCTACAATGTAAAGTAGTGAGTGTACAGCCTGTATACCAGTCTAAATTTGCTGTCCCCTCAAAATAACTCGACACACAGCCATTAATGTCTAACACCTTGACAACAAAAGTGACTACATTTCCCCTCCCTCGTGTTATGTGACTAGTAAGTGTTACAAGGTCTCAGGTGTGAATGCGGAGCAGGTGTGTTAAATTTGGTGTTATCGCTCTAATACTCTCTCATACTGGTCACTGGAAGTTCAACATGGCACCTCATGTCAAAGAACTCTCTGAGGATCTGAAAAAAATAATTCCTCTACATTAAGATGTCCTAGGCTATAAGAAGATTGCCAAGACCCTGAAACAGAGCTTTAGCACGGTGGGCAAGACCATACAGCGGTTTCACAGGACAGGTTCCACTTAGAACAGGCCTCGCCATGGTCAAGATGAGTGCACATGCTCAGTGTCATATCCAGCATTGCTGCAGAGTTTGAAGGGGTGGGGGGTCAGCCTGTCAGTGCTCAGACCATATGCCGCATACTGCATCAAATTGGTCTGCATGGCTGTCATCCCAGAAGGAAGCCTCTTCTAAAGGTGATGCACAAGAAAGCCCATAAACAGTTTGCTGAAGACAAGCAGACTAAGGACATGGATTACTGGAACCATGTCCTGTGGTCCGATGAGACCAAGATAAACTTATTTGGTTCAGATGGTGTTAAGCATGTGTGGTGGCAACCAGGTAAAGAGTACAAAGACAAGTGCGTCTTGCCTACAATCAAGCATGGTGGTGGGAGTGTCATGGTCTGGGCCTGCATGAGTGCAGCCGGGAATGGGGGGCTACAGTTCATTGAGGGAACCATGAATGCCTACATGTACTGTGACATACTGAAGCAGAGCATTATCCTCACCCTTCGGAGACTGGGCCACAGTCTCCGAGTATTTCAACATGATAAAGACCTCAAACACACCTCCAAGATGACTACTTCCTTGCTAAAGAAGCTGAGGGTAAAGGTGATGGACTGGCCAAGCATGTCTAGATGCACTATTGAGCATCTGTGAGGCATCCTCAAACAGAATGTGGGGTTGCGCAAGGTCTCTAACATCCATCAGCCTTGTCATGTTGTCATGGAGGAGTGGAAGAGGACTCCAGTGGCAACCTGTGAAACTCTGGTGAACTCAATGCCCAGGCAGTGCTGAAAAATAATGGCGGCCACACAAAATATTGACACTTTGGGACCAATTTGGTGTACTCACTTTTGTTGCCAAGGTGTTAGACATTAATGGCTGTGTGTTGAGTTATTTTGAGGGGACAGCAAATTTACACTGTTATACAGGCTGTACACTCACTACTTTACATTGTAGCAAGGTGACTTTTCTTCAGTGTTGTCACATGAAAAGATATAATAAAATATTTACAAAAATGTGAGGGGTGTACCACAACCATTCATAAAAAGTTATTTCATTAAACTCCCCAACCTCTCATTTCACTCTATTTTTTTTGTGAAACTACCAATGTATGAGAAAATTCAGCATTACTAAAATTAATAGGCATATAGTGACCTTTCAAGCATGTGGCACTATAGATGAAGGAGCAGTGGCGATTCACACTGGCAGATGTGTGACATTTCAGAACAGCCCACCTTCCATATATTATCAACATGCATAACAGCAGGGGTGAGATGTGTGTCTCTGGCATAATGGCTGCTACATTAAAGTTCCCCACAATAATTGTTTCCCATCAATCTCTGCTGGAAGGATCAGTAGAGTGAGGAATGGAAAGAAAGCCAGAGTTAAAAGATATATTTCTGAGTCTGGTGTATGAGAGTCAAGCATGGAATGGATGATTAATACTTCGAGTGCCCAGACAAGCTGCATTGGTATGCAGAAATTGCCCTCGCTATGAGAAAAGTGCCAGCAGCTGGCATTTAACTCCTTTTTACTAAGAAAAGATACTTCACATGTAAGACTTATTACCAGATCAAAATAAGATTTTGGATCTTATTTGGATCGATGTGCTGTAGTTTGGCCTCTGTGTCATACAGGGGTTCCTGATTTCAGAACACCAACTAATTAGTCGTACAGTGCTATGTAAATTGCATTTTTTTGTACTTTACACAGAGAACACCACAGAGCACCTGATTATAGGGCGCAATGGTCACATTTCCTATTACAATGGCAATGCTTCTTGCCCCCTAGTATACACACAACAGGGCTACTTGTCTCTCTCCTGGTGCAAAGAGTTTAAGTCACCGTATATGATTTAAATACTAATTTTCTTGGACCCCGAGAAGCCTACTGTCAAGGCTAGAGGACCAGCTATGCAGGAACTTGGTTTCAATTCTTGTGCTGAAGACGTAGTCGTTATACAAAGCCGAGGTCAGGAATATGTGAGAACAGAATAGTCGACTAGCAAGCCGAGTCAAACACAGGAGGCAGACAGGAACGTCAATCCCGCCCAGGATGAAAAGGAGGCTTGGAACGCATAGGAGATATGTGCCTTTAAGAGGCTGTACGGATCCAGGAGGAAACACTATTTCGTACAGCCGATATTGGCCACACAGGGGGTACACGCCTGACAGAGCAAGAGACCATGTGGTCGGCGTCATGGATTCCTGGTGGCAGCTGCTGGCGTCGAGGGACTTCGGAGGGATGGCAGTTCGGGCGGACAGAAGGTAAGTACCCCGTAGTTACACCTACTAGGTAAGGACTATGACAGGACCAACCCCTAAGGCTTGTTATGTCACTTTGGAGCACAGCAGCTAAGTGCTACAAGGAAGCAAACACTGGAGCCGTCTACTTGCATAAAAGGGATTTTTTATGAACACAAGAAATCTTCTAAAAACCTATGCTGCTTGACTCTTCTTTGAGGCCAAGCTAGCAGGGTAGGCACATCACATTCATTTGGGAGCTTAGCTCTGTCTTGTCCTCAGCCTTCCAACTTCAGGACAGGAATTCACTCACAAACTGGACTCCCAGACTTTCCTCACCCTGCTTTATTAGAAGCAGCTGATTGCTTGCACTTGGTTGCCAAGAGGAGCCTCCTCCAAAATCTGATCCAGATCATGATTTGTAGGAGCCCTGCACTCTCTATCAAATGTTTTGCATCACAATGGATTAATTACTCTTCAAGATAGCAAACAGCACACCCTTTTGTCGGGCACTTTAAAATGTCCTCCTCCAATCGGGGAAGAGAATGTCACGGCAGTAGCGTACCTAGCGGGGGGAGTTTGCCCCAGGTGCCAATCATCAGGGGGGCGCCACCACGCCGGCACCCCTCCAAAGACAGACAGTTAGAGGAGCAGGCTCGGTTGGGGAGATCAAGGATCTCCCTCTAACCGGCTTAAAAACAATCAAGGGATCGGGAGGTCTGTTAATGCAGACCTCCAATCCTGCTCCCGTGCGATGCGCGTGGCAACTGATGCTGTGCGTCAGGATTTTATATCCCGGCACACAACACTAAAGCCACGCCCACCACCTTCCAAGCTCACTGCATCGGAAGGAGACAGAAGAAGAAGAGCCAAGAGGAGGAGGAAAAGTGACAGTGACAGAGGAAAGGTCGGAAAACATTCAGGTAGAATGAGAGTGAATGTTTCTGAATGAGTGTGTGTGTGTGTGTGATAGCATGGATGTGTAAGTGTGTGGGGGATAGCATGGCATAGGGAGGCTGTAATCTCACTTCTACTATGCCAGGTTCCCAGGTTCTAGCATGTACTGGCTGTCTGGGCATGATCGGGAGTGTGATTGCTGTTAGCAATTATATATATATATTGTTGTTGATTTTTTTGGTCCAATTTTGGTGTGTTACATACTTTTAATAAAAGTGTGGTTAACACTCCAAAATTGGACAGAAAAATTTAATAACAATATTAATATACAATATATATATATATATATATAATATATATATAATTGTTAACAGCAATCACACTCCTATCACGTCCAGGCAACCAGTACATGCTAGAACCTGGACACGATAGGAGCGTGATTGCTGTTAGTTATGCTGTACCACCGTCAATGTCTGTGCCAGTATATTATGATAGAAACTATGCACTTTTAAAGTGTGTGTGGGGGGGGGTGCCACATAAAGGATCCGCCCCAGGTGCCAAATACTCTAGGTGCGCCCCTTTGTCACACCACACCACACCACACCACAGGACACACCACCATATTGCTCGCAGTTCAAGTTATGGCAAAGTCCCCAGAGTACATAAAGAGGATGGCACCGCATTTTAGCAGAAGTTCCCGCAGATGATGTCCGTGGTGATGAGAGAGAAGAAAGCAGAGAATCGATGCAGAAGATACAGAAGTGGAAGTGGTTGGCAGAGAATGTAGGGAAACATTTAGAGAGCATGAGAGAGAGATTGGGCGAGAATAAGAGTGTGAAAGGGCCTACAAGTTTCAGGGGCTTCGCACATATTGCCAAATTTCCCAAAATTCGGCACATTTGCAATTCGTACGACTCCAAATGCACAAGTCTAGAAATTATCCATTGATTTGTTACGGACAAGCAGGGCCTTCTTTTAAAATTATAGAAATACATAAAACATAATAATTATTAGTGATAATATGTAAAAAAGTAGAATAGGGGGAAACATTTTTTTTTAACGTTCGCCTTATACACTGTAGGTGCACCAGCTAGAGGTTTGGCAAGGAAAAAATTACAGATTCAGGCACATATAAGCTGACAGAAGACAAAAGGTTGATTAATTCATGATGCCACAGACCCTGCCACCATGAACATCCTCTTGGTCCTCTTTGACTGAGGGTGGCACAGTATACTTGACTACAGGGTCACCTATTCCTCCAATCCTAATGCCTACCCCCTATCGGTGTGAGGATGTGGGGGCAACACATCTGACGGACGATGAGGTGATGAGGAAGCCAGATGAGGGAGGAGCAGCACCTAACAGCACGCCTGCCTCCTCCCTGCTGGAGTGACATAAATGTATTTATTTATTGCATTTTTTTATTTTATTTATGTTTTCAGTATTTTTTGGATTAAGGAGGAACTTTGTTTCTTCTTCTCCTATCTCTGATCTATATAATGGTGCACCAGCACTCGTTTACACACGAACGGTCAGTAGGAAGAGTTCAGGATGCCAGTAGGGTGATTCTTGCTGTCCAAAAAGTCACTGAGCTTTTCAGTACGACCCCTTCTTCTGCCAGTGTTTGTCTATGGAAATTGCATGTCTATGTGCTTGAATTTATACACCTGTTATCAAAGGGTGCGGCTGACACACCTAATTTTAATGTCAGGAACCGGGCAAGCAGGTCGGGTAGGAGCCCAGTAGCAAGGGATACTTGGGGGGCGCACGTCAGGAAGCCCACTGGAAGGCCTGACGGCAGGAACAGTACAGGGTCAGGTACAGGGCCAGAGCAAAGCGGTCCTCAAACCTTAATGCCAAGGCCCTGACTGAAGGGCAGGGCAGGTTTATATAAGCAGGCTAATCCAGGAAACCAGGCACAGCTGCTAGCAATAATGAGGTCTGGGTGCTCCAGATAGTCAAGGGCGGCCACTAGTAATCATTTATACTTCATAAAGTGTTGATATCCATGTGTACGAGGAAGAAACTCATTTCTGACATTTTTTTTTATTTTGTCTTTGGCTTATTTGCTTCCAGACTGCAAATTTTGTTTCCTGCCCTTTTGGTTTGGAAGAAATTCAGAGGGTTTTTTGTTTGGAAATGAAATTCAAATAAAAAGGGCAGAAAACAAAATTCATTGTTCAAAAACAAATGGATCAACAACAAAACAAAATCTTTGTCTGAATCATTTTTCGTCAATTTTCACAAATCACATGTCCTTGACTAAAACTAGCAAAATTATGCCCCCATAAAATAAGACAAACTATCAACCAAGTGGTGGGGTAACATCCCCCCCCCATCTTCCTCCATCCCATGAGTGATGGGGTGTAAAAAAAACCTGGGAGGTATATTGCCATGCAATCCCCTCTCACCCCCACCTCCTGTTTAGGGAATTGGAGGGGTTAAAACTAGGTATCTAGTGGAAGGCATGGACCTCAACCGTATCACTCCTACCCCCATAGCCCTTTGGAGGCCTCACTGAGGTCAAATAGGGCATTTGATTTTTTAATGGTGTCCATAATCATGAGTGAAGCCATTCAAGTCAATGGAGGATGCAATGCAGCATCTTAATATGGGGAGGGAGGGGTTTATATATACATGCTCCTGTGTAATTTGTTTCCACCTATGTAACTATTTAACTATGAAAAACACATGTGTCACTCCAAAGGGCATGTACAAGCTTTGGCATCTGGAAACATTTGATATTACTACAGATGGCAAAAAGGTTTGGATAATACAGGAGAATATATATATAATTTATCAGCTCAATGCAAAATCTTTTATGGGCTGATGAGTCTACCCATTGTCAAACGGAATTTGATGGCGCTATATAAACAACAAATAATAATAATAATGAGCACAGCTGAACTTGAATGGAACCCAATGTGCAAATTAATGAAGATATCAGACCATGTTTATTGACCCACACCCACTCGATAGAAGATATTACTGGGTTGAGGTTAGCTGGTCTTTAGGCTTATTTGCAATTACTAAATATACACAATTTAATCTCTGAGTATAAACCCAAGATGACCTCTATAAACTCAGTGAATAATGCAAGACCTAGTGGTAAAGATAGTATATTTCAATAATTGGATATTTGCCTATTCCAAGGTCACAATCTTTATTTCTCTATAGTAAATACGCTCTTACCTATTCTAACAACCCAAGATATTATTGAGAGTGTGGTGAAATGATCATTGCATGATGACAATCAGAAGAATTATAAACTACAAAAAATATAACATGAAAAGTTGAAAGGATTACTACACAAATACTTTCTCTTTCCCCCTGAGCTAAAGACAAGTTAAAAGTGTGGATGTATGATATGTAGAATATAAAATCAAGCACAGATGTAATTCTCCCCAAGCCTCTTCGTGACATTACTGCTGACATGGCTGTTCATTGATAATGTCTGATGTTCCACAGTAGATCCCACAAGGAAAACGTTTACAAGTAATTCTGTTTGTGAAGGAGGGAAAGAAAACAAACAGACAAAAACACAGTTGCTCCAGATCTTGTGAAGGAGGGAGAAGAGTCTTGGAGCAGAAGTTCAGCATTTTTATAAAGTCAGGATCTCTCATGTCATGTTCTCTACTGTTTACTCAGACAGAAAAGAGACTTTCTTTGAAATTCAAATGCTTTTTTAGACCTGATCTTTGTCAGCTTCAAGAAAATTTAGCCTTGTGTCTGTACAGCTAATTGACAGAAAAAAAATCATTATCTAGGAGAACAGCATTAAAATTCCTCCCCACAGCCACCTCG
The DNA here is from genome assembly GCA_009364415.1 of Spea multiplicata. Lineage (NCBI taxonomy): Eukaryota > Metazoa > Chordata > Amphibia > Anura > Pelobatidae > Spea > Spea multiplicata. Next base: position 44,982 of record VKOC01019939.1, on the reverse strand, counting down.
TGGAATATGCCTTTCAACTTCTTATACCAGGGATGTTCTGGCAGTGCTATATGAGTTCCTTGAATTAGCTTTTTTCACAGACTAGGAGTGAATTTTCAAATTCTCACGCACAAAATAGGCAAATTAAATCTCAGATCAGGGACAGGTTTCTAAAACTGGCCTTAATTATGGACAGTGACAGTTTAGTTCACAGTGTGATGTATGGGCAGTGCTATTTTAAGGCGCTCAATAAATGGCATAGTAGGTACACTATATGACCAAACATATGTAACACCATCACACCTATATGAGCTTGTTGGATATCCCATTCCAAAACCGTGGGCATTATTATGAAGTTGGGCCCTTTTTGAGGGAAGACTTTCAACAAGATTTTGGAATCTTTTTTTTTTGTCAGTGTGGAAAGTTGTACCCATTCAGCCAATCAGCATTTCAGATTGTGAAGTGTGATTCTTTATTCCAAAAAAAAAACATGTTTACAGTGGCAGTTACAACACTTCAGCCAATGCTTGGTACTGCGCATAATGATCTATGGTTTCCGAATAGCTTTCAGGCTATAGATACCCATCTCATGAAGCTCCCTATTCACAGTACTTGTGCCGATGTTGCATTTGGTGGCAGTTTAAAGCTCTGTAGTGAATGATGCTACATAAAACAGGTGAATTTTACATGTTACACGCCTCAGCACTTGGTGTGCATGGCCTACCAGGAGAGAAACTTTAACTGACTTGTAACAAACGTGGCATCCTATGACAGTGCTGCATTTAAAGTCACTGAGCTTCTCAATGTGACCCATTCTACTGTTAATGATTGTGTATGGAGATGGCTGCCTAAGTGCCTGAATAATTAGTTTTGATCATATTTTGTACTATACAGTTGTATAATTCTCGAAATGCCTTATTTACAATAGAGTGACCACATAGCTTCAATCATTTTGCTGTACAGGTTCCTAAACCAATGATGATACTGCTCAGTACAAGCTGACCACTTATATCCATTGGTATGAAAATAAAAGCCTGCAAAAAAGAGGAAATCTACTAAAACCATTAAATGTAGTATTATGCAAATTAGTCATAGAAAAGGAAAAAAACAGATTCACCTTACTTGCAATGAAAGTGTTGCCATAACTCAAGTTTGCACATTTTCTTTTACTAGGAAAATGCCAGGCTAATCACACCAGCACTGCTACTTTGGGTGGAACTGCTTTGATCTTGGCTGCTAGCTAATGAGAAACCACGGAGGAGGGAATTACAGACACAGTAATCAAATGACTCAAAAATCCTAGGGATGACTCTGGTGCTGAATAAAATTAAGTCCATGCCACCTTTGGGTCCTCAAAAATAATAATGCTCTAGATAATGCCTAATTTGCCTAAAGGGAAATCCAATCCTTGAGCTACACCTTGAACCATGTTAGCAGTGGTCATAACGGCCTGTGTCTTAAAGTTGCAGGCCCAGGCGACCCCTGCGACCATTTTGTCAAGGACCTGCAGCTTACCTCTGTGTGACACCCCCTTCTAATAGCTGTATGTGCCATCATTGCCCCCAAACAACTTTTCTGTGCCTTGCCCCCCTTCCAACATACACTCTGGCACATATATGCAGACATGCATACACAAATTACACACACTTACTCATACTCACTAACACACACATTCACACACACACACACACACAATTACACATGCATGCTCACAAACACACTTAGACAGCCTTGCTTACACATACACACGCACCAATATACACAATTAGACATCCATGTTCACACACAAACACAATTAGACATCCATACTCGGCCACATACAATTACATATCCATGCTCACACATCGGTATGAGGAGACGCGAACAAGGGGTCGCAGCAAGCCTCCTAGAGGTCCCTCAATGCCTGTGGTGACAAAGGTCAATTCACTTGTCCTGGAGTTGCCCCTAGTTTATAACACTATGATCTGCAATGCAAATTAATCAGATATGACCCTGCAAAATTCAGTGTTTAGTCTGCATGAATTAAGATTGCCTAAATTTTCCTATCAAGTTTAATGCAAGTCAGACAGGGATTCATTTTAGGAATTGATCGTATTAGGCAAATTATGAAAACTGAAATTGCATAAACTGAACTTGAAAAAGTATAAGATTTTATACTGGAATATTGGTCACTTTGTGACATACCAGCCTGCACTTTGGTGCTGTTTGGTTGGAGAAACCATGTAAATTTACTTTCACAGGATGTGTATAAGTATTCCTTCCTTTTAAGTGACTTCTTCATTTTATTAAGTTGCTTGTTGGTGGCAGCAGATTTGCTTAGGTTGCAAGGTTTGGGTGAGAAAGGTACTTTATACAAAATTTCTATAAACCAATTAAACAAACTGAAAAACAAATGCACACATTGTAGGTAGTTTTAATAACAAAATTTAGTTACTCTAATAGGTTCAAGTGCCCCATTAAAGTTTAAGACTCTATAATGGTCAGGTGCCCCAATACTTTAGTTCATATAGTGTATATAAGTCCTCCAGACTCCTGGCTCTAGCTCCTCCATTTTGTACCAGAGAACTGGAGTGGGGACGGCACAAAAGTGGATACAAGGAGTAACAAAGTGAAGTTACACTTAAGGTGGCAAAAATCCTTGCACCAGCCATGAGTATTACTTCTTGATGAATATTAAAGTTAAGTATGAGTTGTATACTGATCAGCTTGTAGCCTCAGCTGTAGGTTATCCTGCATCAAGGTTAATTAGCAACTCTTTTCAGTCTTGCCTTGTACATTCAAAGAATTTAGTTCCTCTACTCTGGATGGGTTGATTTTGTGAAACAAGTCTTCATAAGTTGTGGTGCAATTACATAAAAATTAAACTTAAATACGTAATCATAGTGTAATATAGTAAGAAAAAATTATAGTGAATGAAATGTTTCTCTATGCACTCAAGATCACAGACACTCATCAAAACCAATCCTTTTATTCCTTGATTCTAAAAACAAATAAAAAAATCCCAATGCCACGGTATCATAGCTTATGCTTTGTAAACAATGAAGATACACGTACAGTGTATATTGTACAATCCCATGTGCAAACAGCGCAAAACTAGCAGCAAACAGATAAACTGGAATATATGCCAACCATCTGAAGTTCCTCAATATGTTTCCCTGGGTTATACCCAGCTTCTTTAAGAGGTAAATATTCAAATAATTCCAAAATCAAAAGTGCTTTTACAAAAATATTATGCAAAAGGTGCTTGTGCAGAACACATCCAGTTCCTGGTATCTGTATGTCTCTCCAACATTCCATTCACTATAATTGTTTTCATGTAGTTGCACCCCAATTTATGAAGACTTGTTTCTGATAAAAGTATTGAAGGAATACTTAAGAGGGAGCTGCATCTACCTGTTAAGAAAAAGGTATTAACACTTTGTAAATCATTAAAGGTGTCACTAACATTTTGTGGGTTGATTTTGTTCCTGATTTCCTGTGAACCAACCGTTGACTTTGCTGTGAATACATGTGCTTCTGTATTCTCATCGGTATACCCATACCTGGAACTTCTGAGCTCTGGCTGCCCGGAGCCTACCCTTGCGGGAAGCAGCTGGGACTGCTGACTGACGTCTGAGGGTGGTCCTGCTGATGACAGTTGGTGGTCCTGTTGACGTTGGGGGTATTCCCACCAATGCCGGTGGGCATTCCCACTGATGTCAGTCGGCATTCCTACTGACATTATGGCAAACACCCTCATTTAAAGCCAAAATGGGCAGGGAGCAGGGCATGTCAAGACCCTACTCCCGAAACCCAGAAGATTAGGTTGTTGACCCGGAGAACCGTGATCAAAACCTGGAGAGCTCTCAGGAATTTACATACCTCAGCTTGCCTTTAGACTATGCATTAATCCAGATCCTTTCCTATCCCTTACTATGAACCAGGGCCGGTGCAAAAGCCTGCAGCAACCCCAATCGGAGGGGTTGCTTCTGCGACCGGGCCTGCCACTCTGTGATCACTTCCTCAGGGGCCCTGCTGCTTACCTGTGCAGTGTGTGCAAGCAACAGATGTTACAGGCAGACTGTTTGGGGGCAAAATCCTATGCTTCCAATCTGTGTGTTTTACAGATCCTTTGGATGCAATCAGGGGGCCAGGGCTGACATGACACTAAAGGAGGGCATTAATTCACAATGGGGTGCTGGCTGGGGGCATCACATACTGTACATCAATACTAAAGGTGGGGCTGGATGGTGGGATAAATATACAATGTGGGGCTAGCCTGTCCTGGTGTGTGTGTGTGTTTGGGTGTTGGTGTGGCATACAGTAGTCTGTCCTGGTGTGTGTGTGTATGGGTGCTAGTGTGGCAGGTCCTGTCCTGGTGTATGTGTTTGGGTGTTGGTGTGGCAGAACGTGTACAGGTGTGTGTATTTGGTCATCTGTTTCCTGGTGCTTTACTTTCTATAGGAATAATCAGATCTATGTATTTTTTACTTATCCAGAGATAAAACATCCTCCTGAATTTGTAGTCACTTCAGAGGACAAAACTTTCTAGACCCAAAAATTAGTGAGAGGAAAATAAAGGTTTTGTGTTATTCACTCTATCTCAATCTGCATATTTTACTAAAAAGGATTAGTGGGACTAAATTGTGACATCAGGCGTCCCGTGTATGATGATTTCTTTTTTCTCAGTATACTGATGTACTCCCAATCCAATCACATCAATATGCGTTAGAAAAGCAGGAAACGATGGGCATGGATGGTGGACTGATTCGGCCCCCCCAGCTATGAACTATGTTTATTCCCTCTGTTTCCTGCACTTTAGTAGATCAGCAAAGTCCAAGTGACCGCATGAACCCTGGGGATCAACCCCTGGGGGGCATATCCCAGCGTTGCTTATAAAGTGCTGAACTAGCCAGGCTGTCCCAAAAAACGAAGCAATCTGCCTGCAAATAGGATTACCATCTTGAAATGATCCAGCTCAAAACCACACTGGTGTCATATTAATTGTATTAAACATTGTCTAGGAGCCTCCTTAAAAGGCCAAGATTTAGGTTCCCTGCTTGCTCACTACTACCCCATGCACACTCAAGTCCAGTACCTGCTGAGTAACCAAACAGGAAACCTAAACCTACACACACACAAAATCACTTGGGTTGCATGGAACTTAAGACTGAGCTACAGCAAGCAAACTGCTGTGCTACTGCTGCAGAGTCACATCCATATTACTAGACCCCGCTAAGCAAGTGGGCCCTCCTCAGTTGGGTATTGAGTCTTCTGTACTAGCATGCCTTAGATGTGTTCATGTTATTTGACAACATACAAAATTAACATGTTTTTTTTTATAATTTAAATATTGCTACAGAATCTCCTGCTTCTATATATATAGAAGGTAATGTAATGAGGTCTATAATATAATATCCCTCATGTTGAGACTGCAATGTAACACAGAACCTCTTATGAAACCATTTTTCTATTAACCTTTTTCTTCCTTCCTTGCACGCCTGTCTATTTTATACCTCAGTAGAGACCTCAACTCAGAGAATAAAATAGCTCTTCCCTACCCTTTTGAGACCCCTTGCTCCCTAAATCTCTTTGAATTTTATTACTGGTGTGCAAGGAGCTTTTAGATGGAATAGAAATCTTAATTTGCCAGGATTTCAGCAGGTACGAAAGGTATAATCCTCATATCCACTTCAAATCTATTAACTTATTTATATTGGAAATGTATTTACTTACCTCATCTTTGCATTTCTGACACATTATGCACTTGCTAAGAAGAAACCATAATTGAATTAATTCTATTATATCACAGGATAACAGTAAATAATCTGTCATTGAATGCTTCATTTCATAAATTCAATTTTCCAGAATTAAACCAGTTGCCTTGCATTCTACACATGGCAACGCCAGGTTGTTATACTTCTTTTTACATTATTGCAGTCCAGAGCAAGACATACATCAGTTTCTTGGTCTTCAAAATCCCAAATGTTTTATTCTGTCTTAAAAAAGTGTAAATGAATCACATATTCAAGAGGCATCTTAATTTGCCTGACAAACTAAAGAATTCATATTAAAGTGCCCTGTGAGTACTTTAACATATTTTCTTCAAAAGCAAAAAATAATAATAATAAAGGCCAAACCTGCGGTAGAAGCTGCAGCCTCCCTCCTCTGCGGGTTTGACTATTCTTACAACTGATTGGCTGCCTGAAGCAATTAATAAGTGGCAGGACAGCTGTCCCGTAAAATCAATGCACGTGTACGCAAGGGTTTGAACCCCTGCCCACAGTGTTCGCTGAGCCAGCACTGTAGATAAGTGGAGGTAAAATATCATGTGCCAGAACTTGTGTTTTGCCAAGCACATCTCCTGCATAATAAATAGCTAGGGAATGAGGAACAGGGAAACACATATGGAGGATACTCAAAGTCCCTCTATGAACTTTATGCTGTGTATAGCCCATTTTTGTGTGATATGACGAATAGAGGATTTGTGAAGACCTTCTGGGAAAGTAATTTTTCTTAGGCTCTCATTTCTTTACTGTTACCTGTGTCCTATATTTATATAGTTCTAGAAAAGATTTGGGCATTCAACAGTAGTAGGAGTGGTATTTCTAATGTGATATTTTAGTTAAAAAAGAAAGTGTTAAACTCATCAGGGTAGATTCATATTTCAATAACAGTAAACATTTTTAAGATTGTTCTAATTAAAACAAAGGCTTCAAGTTGCTATGTTTATGAAATTTAAATACAATTAGATACACTTGCTGCATAGTGAGACGTGTACTAAATGGTATCTAATTACCATAGTTTTTCCTTTAATTACCATTTGTGCTTAATTTAAAGATCCAAATCTTGCATGTAGGTTGCTTCATAGTAGGTTGCACCCAGCATCTTAGCAGAGATTAAATCATACCTGGCAAGAATGCAAAACTTAGTATGAAACTGCGCCAATCCAAATAATACAAGAAACACTCCTAAATATGAGGAGAGAGTATTCAAGGAAAAGAGGAAACATGGCGAAAATATGGCTGCCCGAGGACAGTTTCCCAATGTCCAAAAAGAGAGGTAGGCAAAAGTGATAGAATCAGCTGGTGTAGGGGCAGACCAAGATAGAAAAGGAAAAAGAACCCGGTGTGCATTAAATATTATTTTTAATATCAATTATTAATTTTGTTAAGTCCCTCACCCATACCATATTACATTCAGTGTCTGGATCTAATGTCATATCCTGGCACTGTGCCAATGGTAAATAACTCACTGCCCATTAACAATCATTACTGTTTTATGTCGGTCATAGTCAATATAAATCAGCCCATTTTGTTATGTAAATTTAAAAAGCAAATATATTTATGTAAATCCATGTGTCTGTGTATGTTTCAAGCACCATTTGGGGGGAGAAAAGGAAGAGAAATTCGGGGGAAATGGTGCTGGCTCTGCCATGGACTGTGCATAATTCCAGGTTCCTTGGCCTTGGCAAGATTGTGACACCTACCTTCTCTGCCGACCACTTCCGCTTCCATGTCTCACTGCTCTGCTTCAGTGTCTCGCATCTCCTTCTGCTCCATTCTCCTCCCTTGTTTCTTAACTTTTCTTTTTTCTTTCCTCTCTCTTTGTCCACATGTCCCCGGGGAACTTCTGTCAAAATGGCAAAGCCTCAAGTGATTTCCTCTCCCCTGATCCTCTAATCAGGAGGATAGGACATCACAGGAAGCTCCAACATTTTGCAGAAGTTCAAACAGGGCTATGGTAGCTCAGAATGGTGGAGTTAGGTGTCGTCAGCATACTTGTGGTACTGAAAGCCAAAATATATTGTGATAGGAGTTATGCTGTACCACCTTCTTTGTATGGCTCACCCTATGATGATACGGGTTATGCTGTTCCACTGTTGTTATCTACATAACTATTTCAGCTGTAGCTGTACCACCTTCTGTGTCTGGATCACTATATAATTATAGGAGCCACGTTGTACCACCCTCAGTGTATGGATCACTATATAAACATAAAAATAAAGCTGTACCACTGCCTGTGTCTGGATCACTATATAATGGTGGGAGGTGTGGTGTACCACTGTCAGGCTCAGTATACAATGATGGGAATTATTCTGTACCATTGTTAGTGTCTATCTTACTAATTAATGATGGGAGTTATGCTGTAACATCCTCAGCATCTAGCTTGCTATATACTGATGAGAGTTATGCTACCACTTTCATTGTCTGGCTTAATATATAATGAATATATAATGATGGAATCAGTGTCTGGCTGAATATATTGTAATGAGATTCATAATTATCTCTGGCTAACTGTATACTGATGAAGGCTCTGCATATGCATAAAGGGGATTTTGGTACACAACCTCTAGAGTGCCAACGGTTACTTTACTGTACCGCATGTCCCATTAAGCTCATGCAAAACACTTGCTTAGGATCCGGCCAGCACAAAAAGTGATTAAATATCTGATCATTTGTGTTACTATTGTTTTTTAATTATCTGCAGCTCTTATTATTAATTTCCTTGTTATTTGTTTATCTTTATTTCTTCTCATTTGCACTGCAGATGTACTTACCTTATACCTAAGAGGTATGGTAGTGGGAATTCATTTATAGGTGGGAATTTATTTATAGCAATCTGTGCTATAATAACTAGCAAATTTTTGCTAATTCTGTGGTTTGAGTAGAGTTGGTGGATCTTTGAAGTGTGTGTGGTGTATTTTCAAGTACGTAATTGCTAGCTGTGCTGCAAAATGTCCCTGGAAACTTGGCAACTATGGATCAGCATACCGTTTACTATATTCAGCACGTTCAATTGTACCTCTCAGACTTCTGTGTCAAATATGAGATCTCACATAGTCTTTATTCTCAAACAGTGCAATGGAGAAGCATTCAAGTAAACAGGATTTATTACAGTTAAGAAAATACCTTACAATTTAAAAACAAAAAGGGTCACCAGGACCGCTGCTCTCAAGTTCTTCAACCCATCTCTGTATAGAGCAAACAGTTCTACAACTTTGGATAGAATGTCTACCTCTTAACGCTCTCCCACAATATGTGTTCACCTCTTCATCTGGTGTGCTCTACTCATGTCCTTCCCTTCTTTAAATAATGGTGATTTTACCACTCACTTCCTGGTCTCAATCTCACTGATGGCATAATCGTGTGAGATTTTCCTCCTGCAGTTCTATGTGTTACGTGATTCCTCAGTTTTTCCAGTATGTTTCAGCCCCAGTTTTCCAGCCTGAATATTTACTCTTTGTTGTCCCAATTTTGTTAATCTCATCTCCCAGAGTGCGTGTGTCATTGTGTCCTTAGTAGGATCCACAAGCATAATGAAAATATATATATATAAATAAAAAATAAAATACATGTTACATGTTTATACAATTCAGATAAAACTGTATAAACTATCGTGTTTCCCCAAAAATAAGACACTGTCTTATATTTTTTTTCCCTCAAGAAGACACACTATGGCTTATTTTCAGGGGATGTCTTATTTGTATTAAGTATGGTACAACAATGAGAGAGACCCACATTGTTAATGACCCATGTCATTGTTAATGACCCATGTATATTGAACCTAGTCACCCACCCCCCACCAATGTGTATTGATTTATGTGGTGCCCCAACCACCCTGTTGTGTACTTATACCCCTAGCCACCCCCATTTTGTATTTAATTGTTGTCCCAATGCAGGCCCCCCTTTGAATATGGCTCCCCTTCCTCCTATTACCCCAACTATTTTTTTATTTTTTTAATACTTACGTTTTTGCTGCCATCCTTCACTGCAGCTGTCCTCCAATGTGCTCTTCTAGCTGTCACAAGGAACTGTTCCGTGTGACTCCGCCCCCTTGAGCAGCCCATCACATTGACGATGTGATGTGCTGCTCAAGGAGGCGGAGTCACATGGTACAGGACACTGAGGGGCACTGTGCAGGCATGCTGGCCGCTTAATGATTTTAAAGCAGCCAGCATGTCTTACCACCGCTTTAAGACTCACAGCCACATCGGCTGCAATGGCATCTCGGTTCGGCTGGCCCACCGTGGATGCGGCAGGCATTTAAAGACGGCCCTGGCATGGCTGAATTGGCCAGTTAAATGGGCGGCCGCGTGGCCGTTTAATGTAGATTCATGGCGGCCTGGGGTGCAATTGCGCTCCGGCCCACCCCGCCCATGGCCGGTGTCCACGCAAGGTGCCGCCCAATGGCCGTGCCTCAGCTCTTCGTCCCACCCCTTTTAAGACGTGGGACAAAGTACTAAGGCACTGCCATTGGGCGGCATGGTGTGTCAACACCGGCCCCTTTAACTTCGTATTAGGGGCGGGTGCCGCTTTCAATCCTGCTCACAGTCGCTCAGCAGCTGTTTTGAAGGTTGATCTGCTATGTCTTATTTTCGGGGTATGGCTTATATTGCACAAATGCTTAGAAATCCTGCTGCGGCTTATTTTATGGGTATGTCTTATTTTCGGGGAAACACGGTATAATGCACCATCACATAATTAGTGGAAATCACAAGTTTTAAGTCAATGAGGAAATTAAACATTCATGGACATAGATTTAAGGGTATTATGAATATTGCTTGGGTTAGGAATTGCAGAAAGCAAAAGGACATGTGGTTATATAATTGTTTACCGGGTAATTAATGCCAATAAGCAACTTCTAACCAAAAAGTGTCAATGGTATGCTATGTATTTTTGCAGGTGATAAAATATCTGTAACATGGTAGACATTCCCGATGGAACAAGTGAAATGACAAATGATTTAGGTAAATAAAAAGAATGATTGAATGTATGGTAGTTGCAGCTTAATATTGATCCGTGTAAAATAATGCAAAGAAATGTGGTTCCCAGGTCAGACTTCACCTACAGTATTGGGTAGAGTTGTGGGATCCCCACCCAGAAGGACATTTTGATTTTAGAGGAGGGCTACTAAAATGATGAATGGTTTGCAGGATAAAAATTGTCAAGAAAGACTAAGGGATCACAATATGTATAGTTTGGATGAAAGAAGAGAGTGGGTAGATGTAATAGAAAGACTTAAATAATTTACTTTAACAAAATAACAAAGGGAAGTGTATTTTAAAGGAGAAGAAATGTTAGAACAATAGGTTATCATCTAAAAGTAGAGTCAGATGCTTAGATGTATTGTAAGGATGTTTTTCTTTAATGAGTTGGTGGTAGATAAGTGGTATCAATCCAGTGAAGGAAATTTAAACATGCATGGGATACACAAAAGCTATCCTGTCAGGGTCTGGGTCCATACAGACGACTGAAATGACCCAGAGCGCCCAAAGATGGTGTTCAGGAGTTATTGCACAGTAGCGGAGTTGGACAGGGCCTTTTGCAGGGCGACTGCACTCTCCCAGGTGGGCATCTAGGGTTGTGCAGCCACATACCAGGGTCCTGACATAGCAGCAGATGGTGTACAGAACAAAGCAGAACTTGGAGATATCCTGCAGGCACCCTGGAGCAGGCATGAGATATAGCACTAGAATCATGTGATGCAGGCTGGGAGTACAGAAGCTAAGCAGAGTAAAAGCAGAAACATAGCAAGCAAAGGGGACAGAGCGAGCAAGGGACAGGGAGACTGAGCAAGAAAAGTAGCCAGACAAGACATACATAGTACAGGACAGAACAAAGGACAGGTAGCAAGTCAAGAAACAGGGGGATGGAGTGAGGAGCCGAGATCCTCAGACGCTTCTCCTTTAAGCAAGGATAGGATATCTTAACTGGGACATGGGGAGAGGAGAGAGGAACCAAGATCCTCAGATGATTCAGGGAAACGAGGGCAAAGGCACATAAAAGACTAACACATAAATACAGGAACTAGCCTAGGACTATAAGATAACAATTGGAGATTCCGTCACATCATATGGCCATAGCATGCTTAGCCCACCACTATGCCAAAATACTCCAATATTCGGTGGGTTCTAACGCTAAACCCTGCCTACTGAACTACGACTAAGCTAAAACTAAACATTGAACCAAGAAGGGCATACCTTTAGACGGGAGACTGAGACAAACATAACAAATGGGTGGGGCACACCTTATAAGGAGAGCTGAAGCAAAGAGCAAAACAGGAATCAATGAATCAGAAGCACAGAACAGAGCATATGGAAATCCAGGAATGGATTACAGCAAAGGGGAAACTCTAGCGAGACAGGGAGAAACTCTAGCGAGTCGGGGGGAACAAGAGAGAAGCAGCTCCGCAGCCTGAATGGAGCCTGACATATCCTGAATCTAAGACAAGACTATGGAAGGATTGAGGTCTGCTTTTGTATATGAAAACAATGGGTAGACTAGATGGACTGAATGCTTCTGAATGGTTATCTGCAGTCAAATTCTATGTGAAAATTAAGAAAGCAAAAGTTTCTTAAGCCAAGGATTAACTCACATTTTGGTACACTAAAAGTGACAAATGGTTCTCATCTCCCAGATACTATGCTTTCATGTTTTCATTCAGCCATAGAGTTGCATCACAGTAGCAATATTACCATAGTGATCTCACAGCTAGAAACCTCTTTTTCTGTATCATGTACCACCTGTTTAAACAGGTAATCTACCCTCCTGGGAGTCCCACTTTGTTAGTAAGTGGTGCATGAAATGGCATTTCACATGGAAATGTCAGATTGATCCACAAAGCATGCAAAAATGAAACCAGCTTCCTATAATAATGACTTTTAACTGCATGATTAGCAGAAAAAGGAAGCATAATACAGAGGGTAAAGAGGACAAAGGATGAATCTCTCTAATAAGGGAGGAACAAAATGAGGTCAGTGTTGTACTATGCAGTAATTACAAGGATAAGAATGCATTGTACATTTCCAACTACAGCTTGCTGATATGAATGCAAGCAATAGCATGGCTTACAATGAAACAATGTTCTATGGTGTCATGTATAGTTTTCCGGCTGTATGCTGACCTACATGACACAACATGACATACACTGTAACACCATTAGAGAAAGAACAGCATGCATACACACTAGTGTAATTTCATTCTTTTTGTTACTGACATAAACCTCCATGCTTTCCTGATCTAAGGCCATCTTTATGTCCATTTTTAATTGACATCTGTTTGTGTAAGACATGCCTGCAACAACTACTGATGCACAATTAAAGAACATATCAAGGTTTGGAAGACCACTGGTTGTCAAAGGATACCTATTCAGTTGTTGTTGAGCTATGAATTTCATAATGCATAGTAATGGGCATACCTGTTTGTTCACTAAGCATCTTAGAAGCTATTCTCAAGAACTAATTGTAAGCTACCCTTGTATTTATCTTATATTGTAGCACTATACAATAAAAAGGGCTGAAATACAATCTAGACCCTGGATGGCGAAAGTCTAAGGAGTAGAACACACACACACATATATTTGTATATATATATATATATATATATATATATATATATATATATATGATGTTCGAAATGGTGAAGACGGGAGGACTAGTAATTTGTTGTATCTTAGCATGTCATATGACTAGTTCTGTCTGGCAAACCACCTGCCCTTGTAATTTTTCACCTCGGAGTGAAGCTGGCTGTCAAACTCATCAATTGAAACAAAGAGGAACAGGCTTCTCTCATACGCTTTTTGTGGGCAGGAGGTGTGCTGGGAGCACAAATACATCTTCTCATGTGTGCTCAGTATGGGGTTAAAGTTCTATCTCATAGAGTCGACTATGAGTGGATTGAAAACTTATAAAATGGCCTGATGTCACTGATGTGACAGATGCAGAGCAGTCCAGCTGTCCAGCTACAGCAATGACCACAGGGAATGAAGAAATAACCCTGGAACTGATTCACAAAAACAGAAGAATAACAGTTGTAGAGGTTGCAGGACAGCTAAATGTAAGTGTTGGATCTTCCTATGTCCTGATTCATCACAGGTGAATCAGGACAGGTGGGTGTCTAAGGAGCTGACAGAGGAGCATAAGCGCATGCGCTTAGACATTTGTTCCCGACACATGGTCCGTTATCGTGAAGAAGGTGATGATTTTCTGCAGAAGATAGTCACTGGTGATAAAATGTGGGTCCACCATTACAAGCTTCAAACCAAGTGTCAGTATGCAGTGGAAGCATCCACCATCTCCTGTAGCAGAGAAATTCAAGACGCAACCGTCGGCAGGGAAGTAGATATTGACCGTCTTCTGGGAAAATGTTGGTATGACATTGGGAAAATTGCATCGCAAAACAGGTTGACTATGTAGAAACGTGATATAATTTGTTTGTAAATAAATGGAGTTAAAAAAGTGAGGAAACTTTCCGAATGTCCCTTGTGTATATATATATTGTATATGGACAAAAGTACTGGGACACCAAGTCGAATTATTAGATAATGCTTAGGAACAGCATCAACTGAGCCACTAAGCAGAACACTGCGGAAAGTCAGAGAACAGGGTGACTGGGTGCTGAAGCGCATGGTGCGTAAAAGTCGTCAAAGCTCTGCCGATTCCATAGCTGAAGAGCTCCAAACTTTGACTGTCATTAATATCAGTGAAAAAATTATGCTGTAGGAGCTTTCTGGAGCTTCATGTGTTTCAACATACATATAGTCAAAGATAGGTCCTGTATATATGGTCAGAAATGAATATAAAACCCCTTTTTATAATCAAGTATGGCCCTGTGAAACACACATGCTTTCTGTGATTTATCTCAGTAACCATTATCTTACACAAGTACATGGGAATGCTAGTTTTATCGTATGTGCACAGTGCTGAGCAATGAGTGACAGGTCTCTACAAAATTAATAAGCAGTAATATTCTGGTTCATTATCAGTGCCTCAGTTACTGGCATGTAATTATGTAATGATGATATACTTCTGCTTCTCTCAGGGAGCCTGTGATACAGTCAGTGTTAGCAGTAACATATTGCCAGGCATCCATCTTGGCATTAACTTGAATGCAACAACATGGAATGAACTGAATGAAAACGTAACACTAAAGACGGCAATTTCACCAATGCTTGGAATCTTAGTAGTTAGACCTTTAAATGTGATAGTCCCGGTTAGTGTTTGCCTTGTCCTGCTTCTATATTCGTCAGGGGTCAGGAATTTCCCCTGTACACGGAGTCCCTCTGACTGGTGTTGGATATTACCAGCACTGGACTGGGGTGAGGCTGGAACAGAGAAAAGCATACCAGACCTCTGATCGTGCAGAAGTTGTTCATACCGGTTAAGGTCTTTCCTATGCACAATCATCCCATCGGATGCTAGGGCGTTACCGGGAGCCCCAAGGGAGTGTCTTGCTGTTTGGGGTTTACTGTTCTTACTCCTGTGAATGATGGGAGTGGTGGTCACAACCGCACAAACAGCCGTGGTATTTTTGAGCTCGGGTGCATATGCCATATCGGTCTCAGACTAAGCATCGCCCATGTCAGACCAGTCAGGGTCGTGCAGGTCTGCAGATCTTCTGACATGGCTTCAGATGGCGTAGATTCTCCTGGTGCCGTGACATGAGAAGCCTCTGGTTCACCGGGCTGAGGAAGAGACAGAGTGTGCTCCAGGTGTGACAGGTTGTTGTTCTCATATGCAGGTTCCTGGGCACGGGGTTGGTCAGTGTGGTTTGCAAGTGGCTTAGCTGGTTTCCACGGACAATATGTTATCCTATGGCCGGTCTCACCGAATTATAATACAAGTTGTCCTCTCTCCTTTTTTGTTTCTCTTCTTTGGTGAGAGGTTCACGCTTAAAACTCTTCTGTGGAGCTTTCTTGCCCTTGGTCTTGGTCATAGGCTTTTGTTTAGTGCCATCACATTCCAACACAGTCCTTACAGGTACAGGTGCAGGTACAATGCCAGGTACAATGCCAAGGCCAAGGCCCTGACTGAAGGGCAGGGCAGGTCTTATAAAGGCAGGGCTTCACTCAGGCAATAAGACGCAGCTGTACCTGATGATGAGCTCCAGAGCACCCCAGAGGGAGGAGGGTGGCCGCTAGAGGTAGCAGATGAAACTACCACATGTATGATTAAGCCATGGTTCAGGCAGCAGAGAGTGGACCCTGACAACAATCTTTGTCCCCAAACAGCTTGTCAGTGCTCCCAATCAGCCCATCTGCACCATCTTTGCCACCAAACAGGTTGTCAGGGCCCCCAAACAGCTTGTTGTAGCCATCTTTGTCCCAAACAACTGGTCAATGCCCCCAAGCAGCTTGTCTGTGCCATCTTTGCCACCAGCTTGTCAGTGACCCAAAACAGCCTGCCTGTGCCCTCTTTGCCCCAAGCAGCCTGCCCGTGCCATTTTTGCTCCCAACAACTTACCTGTGCCCCTGCCCACACTACTTACCTGTGACCCTGCCCACACCACTTACCTGCAGGAATGATGTGTCTTTCCTCTTTAGTGCTTTGTGCAGACTCATCCAGCATGCAGTAATTAGATGTAATGTCACTTCCTGTACAATAAGACACAGCTTGCAGCAGGGAAAAGGCACCTTCTGTCCAGGGCAAGTAAAACCAAGTGGCCCAATTGGGCCCTCCTAAAGCACTGACACACCTGTGTACACACACTTACACACTCATGCTAAAATACATATACCTGCTTACATATACCTACATCTATGCTAACATGCAAACACTTTTATGCCACCCATGTCTCTGACCATCTGACCAATCAGGTCTTTTATTTTGCTTTTTCCAAACAATATGAAGAAAAAGTCATATAATTTCAGAGAAAGGGTTGCTAACATAAAGATGCTTGCCCTTTTCTGATGGTAAAAAATGGAGGGGTGAGCCACTCCTGGAATTAAGGTCATGGAAGTTACCACTAGTAATCTTCTCTTCTCTAACATAATAGTAACCCTCCCAAGATAAGGCCCTCAGGTAACAATCATACACACTAGTACAAATATTTACACAACGCATATGAATACACACTCATGTTACATATAATTATACTAACACACTCATGCTAACAGACATGTACAGACACACTTATACACTTGCGCTTACACATACACACTCATACTAACACATACACACTCATGCTAAAGCTCACACTTACGTTGTATAGGAGCTTTGGAGCAGGGAGTACTATCTCCTGCCAGGTACTGTTCAGGTAATAAGGGCTGATGTCAGGGACTGGGTAATGTCCAAGAGCACCCAATGATGGTGTTCAGGATTATTGTGCATTAGCAGGGCCTGGAGCACCTAGGGTTGTGCAGCCACATACCAGGGCCCTGACATAGCAGTGGATATTGTCCAGAACAAAGCAGAACTTGTTAATATCCTGCAGGCACCCTGGAGCGGGAATTAGACATAGCTCAACAGAGAAATGTGCAGGATGCTGCAGGCTGAGAGTAAGGAATCTAAGCAGAGTAAGAGAACAAACATAGCCAGACAAGATATACATGGTACATGACACAACAAAGGACAGGGAAACAAGGCAAGGAACACAAGGGATGGAGTGAGGAGCTGAGATCCTCAGACGCTTCTGCATTAAGCAAGGATAGGATATCTTAAAATGGGACATGGGGAGAGGAGAGAGGAACCGAGATCCTCAGATGATCCTGGAAAAGAGGTCAAAGGTACATAAAAGACTAACACACATAAATACAGGACTAGCCAAGGACTATATGACAACAATTGGAGACTTAGTCACATCTTATGGCCATAGCATGCTTAGCCCACCACTACGCCAAAGTACTCCAATATACGGTGGGTCCTAGCGCTAAACCCTGCCTACTGAATTACTAATAAGATGAAACTAAACATTGAATCTAAACACAGAACTGAGAATGACATACCTTTAGACTGCTGGCAGAGACGAACATAACAAACGTGTGGGGCACACCTTATAAAGGAAACAGAAGCTGAAGCTAAGAGCAGGACTGAAACAAAGTATCAGAAGTAAATGGCAGAGCACGAGGAAATCCAGGAATGGATGACAGCAAAGGGGAAACTGTAGCAAGACAGGGAAACTGTAGTGAGACAGGGAAAGTGTAGATGAACAGAAACATCCACAGAATGAAGGCCCACTCTCTGACGGGAGCACTGTTTGAACAAGTCAACCCAGGAACCAGCATACTCAGGATTCTGGAATCTCTTCAGAAGGAGTCCTTTGGCAACCAGCATTAACGCTTAGCAGACCAACTTCCTCCAAAGCATTAATCAGCATATCTGACCGGGAATAAGGAAGCCGCCTCTTGCGAACTCTCCTCCGAAAGAAGGATCAGCATATCCGAAAGAGAACGAGGAAGCAGTCTAGCGGATGTTCATGACCAGAAGAACAGACCACCGGATGACTGAAACTCTGCTTAGCAGACTGTACTCCTCCAATGCAGGAATACGGTTAACTTAACAGGGATGAGGAAGCCGATTCTTGCAGACTCAGGTCCAGAAATAATTATGCTTCATAACATGCAGGAAGAGCTGACAAGCTGAAAGGACACAAAACCCAGCATAACTCAGAAGCAGACTCCGGGCAGGAACAGAAGACGAGCTTAAAGCACTGCAGTCTACATTCTGCAAACTCCTGGCCTTTTGCCTAGGGTCAGATGTCAGGGATTGGGTCCATACAGATGACTGTATGCTTAGCCCACCACTACACCAAAGTACTCCAATATTCGGTGGGTCCTAGTGCTAAACCCTGCCTACTGAATTACTAATAAGCTGAAACTAAACATTGAATCTAAACACAGAACCGAGAATGACATACTTTTAGACTGCTGACTGAGACAAACATAACAAATGTGTGGGGCACACCTTGTAAAGGAAACAGAAGCTGAAGCTAAGAGCAAGACTGAAACAAAGTATCAGAAGTAAACGGCAGCACACAAGGAAATCCAGGAATGGATTATAGCAAAGGGGGAACTGTAGCAAGACAGGGAACTGTAGTGAAAAAGGAAAAAAACACAGAGATAGGAAGCTCTGCAGCCTGAATGGGACCTGAGAGCTGAACAAACAATGTAGTCAAGAACAGTCCAAATGGTCAAAGCAGTCTGCAACCAGACAAAAATATATCAAGCAGGGGCAAAGACAAACAGGGCAATTGAGGAGGCAAACAAGAGATCAAATATCGAATAATCCAAAGAAGACCAGTAGCTCAGCAGGAGGGTAGCTCTGGAGAGTGAAATCCACACAGGGACCAAAGCTCTGGGACACTGGGAAAATGTGGAAGAAGTCTGCGGGGTTGTTATAGTTCTACAGGTATCACATCAAAACCCATAGAGGCTCTTATCAGATTGGGTGGCAGAGGGGCTTGTTTCCATAGCAAAAATCACTCTGCCTGTTTTATTGCAGGCTGTTAAGAGTCCTAGACATGGTACTAGGCTCTCCTCTTCCTCCACAGGGGCAAACAGCCACCCCTTGCTCAGGACATGGAGAGAAGGGCATCAGCTGCCACAACAACTTTAATCCACAGATTCAGCCTCTTCTGCAATCAGAGGCTACACACTGCTACTTTAGGCCACGGCTTTGGCCTACTCTACGAGATCTGTGAAATGTGAATAAATATACACATAAACCTATGCCAACACACACTTCCTCTAATGCACACATAGACACACTCATACTAGCACACACTCATACACTCTAACATACATACATACATGCATACTTACTCCCCCTCTAACTAGTGGGGTACCCCAGGGATCGGTACTGGGATCTGTACTATTTCATATTTTTATTAGTAATACTACAGAAGGTCTTAATGGTATGCAATGTCATTTTGCAGATGATACAAATGTCTGCAAAAGAGTATACATTCTGAATGTATGGCATATTACATGGCATATTATTTAAGTAAGTTAAAAGAATGCTTGAGAGTGTGGCAGCTGCAGTTTAGTATTGATAAATTTAAAATAATCCATTTAGGACATAAAAATTCCAAAGCAGAATATATCATTGGGGCACTGTTCTGTCCGTGACAATGGAAGATAGGGATTTAGGAGTAATTATTTCAAAAGGTAAGCAGACAATGCAATAATGCATCTCAAAAAGCAAGCAGGGTACTGGGATGCATAATGAGAGGCATTAGTGGCAGGAAGAGGAAGGTGATATGCCACTTACATATCTCTGGTCAGGCCTCACCTAGAGTATTGTGTACAGATCTGAAGACAACTGGCGAGAGTTCACAGGAGAGTTCATGGTAAGTGGTTTGCAGTACAGAATGTACCAAGAAAGATTAAAGGAACGCAGCAAGGTCACATGACATTACGTCACGTGACCCTGTGGTCAAACCAAGGGTGCTTGCACATCGTGCAGAACAAAAAATGCATCAGAAGTAAGGGGATGCAGGAGGAAGGAGATATATATGTTTGTATGTATGTGAGCATGATTGTTTAAGTATAAGAGTAAGTGGGCATAGATGTCTATGTATAAGCTTATGTGAGCATGAATGTCTATGTATAGGTGTATGTGAGCATGAATGTCTATGTATAAATGTGTGAGCATGTATCTGTAAGTGGTGTGAGATCAGCATTAGTGGTCTGCATGCCGCCCAATTGTCCCGATTTACGCGGGACAGTCCCAATTTTGCAGGGGCAGAGGATGGGTGAGGCGAGATCCGTACTCACCTCAGATGCAGCTACGGGGGGCGCACAGCCACCTGATCAGCAGCTGCAGCCTACAGACTAGCTGGGAGATCGCAATCTCCCTCTAGTCAGCTCAACATTAGGGAGCAGAAGGTCTGTCACTTCAGACTTCGCTTTACTGCTCCCTAATCACTACCAGCCGGCAAATAATGCAGAGAGCGTGGATGTGTGTGTAAGGGCAGTGTATATGTGTTTGTGTGTGTGTGTAAGGGCAGTGAACATGTATATATGTGTGCGTAAGGGCAGTGTATGTGTATATGTGTGTGTTAGGACAGTGTATGTGTATATGTGTGTGTTAAGGGGCGTGTACGTGTATATGTGTTGTGTAAAAGGCAGTAACATGTATAATGTGTGTGTAAGGGCAGTGTTATGTGTGTGTGTTGTGTGTGTGTGTGTGGTGTGTTGTGTGTGTAAAGGCAGTTTATGTGTAAATGTCTGTTATGGGCAGGTGTGTGTGAGGGTCCTGGGAGGGAGGTTAACATTAGCCTTTTTTCATTTAAAAAAATCTCTGCTGCTGTGGACTACTCTTCCAAAGATACTCAAACAGCATTATGGTGGACACCTGGCTGGCTGAGAATCATGGGAATTTTTGTTCACAGCTAGCATCTGCAGCTTTACTTTTGCTGTACTTCCCGTGAAGCTCAGCCAGCATCATGGAAGTAGTATGTCTGGCTGAGCCTCATGGGAATTCAATGTGTTGGTTGTTTTTAATATGCATGACTGCTGACAAAAACGAAGTGTGTTTTAAGTGAAGATGCAAGCGCGACATTGTAAAGTGCAATTCCTTGTATCAGTGAGTTCCGCAAGATTTTTTTTTAAAAAAAGTGTCCCCTTTTCACATTTTGAAATGTTGGGAGTTATGGGTGTGAAAGGGAGCGTGTGTTAGAGTGGTTGTGTATGTTAGTATGAGTGTGGGTCTCACAATCTGTTTGGGAGCAAAGGTGGCACATGTTGCTTGGTGAAGTGGGGGGGGCGTGTCAATTTTAGCCCCTGTGGTTTCTAGTTATACCCATGAAATCATGTGCTGTTTGGAGCCACAATCCAAATATTGGAATTGCAACACTGCAATAAATTTTACACATCTATTTTATTTTCATGGACCTATACTCCTCTACAATATATTCAGTATATAATGTAATATTTCAGTATAAGGAACCAACCATATCTTCAAGTCCATGTGTTTTCCTCTGAGTGAAAAAAGGATAGTTTCTAAAATACCGGAACATTTTTCTGAACATTAGTTTACCATAATCTGCATCTATATGAAAAAATGTCCTCAAATGTGATTTACATAGAATTTGAAGGTTAAATGGTTAGCTTCTCCTTTATAGAGAGAGAGAGAGAGAGAAAGAGAGAGGTATATATATCTATCTATATCTATCTATATCAGGGGTGTCCAAGTTTTTTCTGCAGTGGGCCACTTCATCAGAATTGTATACGTGCGCGGGCCGCACTCATTTTTCACTGTGACAAAAAATATGGCCTTTAATAAAATATGCAGATTAAAATAAAGTAAATGACACAAAACCTTTACTTTTCCTCTCACTGATTTCTGGGCCTAGAAATACTTCTATTTATTCTAGGGATGCACCAAAATGAAAATTCTGGACCAAAACATTCACCGTTTACTCAGTAACGTACCTAGCTGGGGGCGGGGGGGCGGTCCGCACTGGGTGCAGCTCATCAGGGGGGTGCCAACTTGCCAGCACCCCTCCAGAGATGGACAGTAATTCTGAACCCGGCTTAAAATCACTCAAGGGAGCCGGAGGTCTTTTACCGCTCCCTTGCGATCCGCGCGGCAACAGCTGCCTGTGCGCCGGGTTATGTTGTCAGATCCCCGGCGCACAACACTGAAGCCGCGCCCACCGCTGTCCGTGCCCTCTGAACCGGAAGAATACAGAAGAACTGAAGAAGAGGAGCGAAGAGGAGGAAAATAAGCTGTAAGGAGAAAAGAGGGAAGGTAGGAAAGCATTCAGTGAGAGTGACATTGAGAGTGGATTGGTATATGTGTGTATTGGTATATGTGTGGATTGGTAAGTGTGAATTGGTATGTGTGGATTGGTAAGTGTGTGAGAGTGATGGGTGTTATGCTGTACCATTTCCAATGTATTTTTCATTATATAATTATGCTCTAAAGTACATCATAACTCCCATCACTCTATACTGTTCCATACAGTGGCAGAGCTGGGAGACAGAGGAATTGCACCCCCACCGCAGGACTCCTGAAAGCTAAGTGAACTTCAAAGAGGGAGAGGGTAGATAGTTAGGAGGGTGTACCACCATCAATGTGTGCCTCAGTATATAGTGGTAGGTGTTATGCTGTACAACCGTCAAAGTTTGCCTCAGTATATAGTGATAGGTGTTATGCTTTACCACCGTCAATTTCTGCCTCAGTATATAGTGATAAGTGTTATGCTGTACCACCGTCAATGTCTGCCTCAGTATTATAATGATAACAGTAATGCTGAACCACCTTCAGTGTCTGCGCTGGGTATATAACGGTAGAAGCTATGCAGTTTTAAAGTGTGTGGGGGGGGGGGCACATTACAGGATCCGCCCTAGGTGCCAAATACTCTAGGTACGCCCCTGGGTTCACTTAGCCAAAACCGAAAATGACCCCCACCTTTAAAAAAATAATAAAAACTCACATTTTTTAAAAAAAGTAGGTAACATACCACAATTGGACAAAGAAAATAGCAATGTGACTTGGCATGATAGGAGTGTGATTGCTAACAGCAATCACACTCCTATCATACCCAGGCAACCAGTAAATGCTGGTACCAAGGCATGATGGGACTGTGCTTGCTGTTAGCAATCACACTCCTATCATGCCAAGTCAGCCAGTACATGCTGGTACAGGGTGGCTGTAAATGATGTGCAGACCCCATATTGCTGGCAGCATCAATACACAAGGGGGGCAGCTAGCTAGGTTTCAGCATGTACTGGCTGACCTGGCATGATAGGAGTGTGATTGCTAACAGCAATAAAGGCCTCAGATTAAACAATGTGTGTAGTTTTACAGCCTGCTGTGTGCTGGTGGGACAATATGTTTCTGTTTGACATCCCATTCTATGTCTGTTGTTTGTCTGTGTGACAATCTCAAGGGAAGTGGCTAACATGTATTTCCTGTGAAGACCTTGATAAACTGCAGACTGCCAGAAAAAAAAACCTCTATAAGGCAGAACTTGCAGGATGAGCTAGCGACAAATCTCCACTGGAGCCACCTCTCATAACACTGCCCACCATCCTCTATTAAACTCAGATGTATTCCACTACTAGCAAGCTGTCACGCCTGGCTTGGCTGCTGCTCTGATGTTGTACAGGCTTCCGTAATAGGTGTCAGGGAGATATCAAGCTCCTGTTAAAGAAAAAAAACCGATCAGAGGGAAGTAAACAACAAGAGAGGTGAGAAACAAAAATAGAGATTGCTCAGAAGGGAGAAGAATGGACAGGAGTAATACTGTTTACAGTATATATATAATTTATTTTGACTTGTGCATTTGTAATTCGGCGAACATGAAAAGAAACATTATCTACGCAGCATCGCAGGGGTTAACAGGAACAGAAATGCATATGACCAATTGGTTGATGCTAGAGGAGGCCCCTGTCGGTGACAAGTAGAGTCCTCCTATGAACCTTTTAACTCCTGTTCCCTCCCCGGGCCAAGGTTTGGCGTCAGTGCGAGCGACTCTATTGGTCGCCAGCAAGGAGCTCCTCTGGCATCAACCAATGAAGGAGCTCCCTGCCAGTTCAGCTTTTCGCCGTCAGGAGTTAAAGGTCTGTACGACGCTCGTACGGACCTTTAACTCCTGAAGCAGGGAGACCAGGATTTTAAAAGTCCGTACGAGCGACTCTATTGGTTATCAGCAGGGGGCTCATCTGACATCATCAAATGAAGAGCAGCGGCACTTCATTGGTTGACGGCAGATGAGGCCCATGGCGGCGACCAATAGTGTTGCTCATACAGACCTTTAAAATCCTGGCGCAAAAAGCTGCTGCATACCGCGTTAAAGGTAAAAAAAAAAACAAAGAAAAAAACCAACAGAGGAACAGGCGAATATGTTTTTCCCCACAAACACGAACACAAAGAGTTGGCCGGCGCCCAAGTCTAATATATATACGTTATGTATATAATGTATACACAGATATGTATATGTATAAATAATGTATACATACAGTATTTTAATAGTTTATGCATATAAAATGTTCACAAGATTTTAAATTAATATTAAATACAAAGGACACAAATTGGGTGCAGATATACATTTTACCTTTTCATTGCTTCTAGAAACACACTGTAATACTAAACACCTTATGTTTTTACGTACGTTATTCATTTTTTCTAATCTTATAAATTAGTTTATATGTATATATAGAGTAAAATAAAAATACTGTACATGGATTTGCATACAATATCAGGAAGTGTTACTGTCTCGTCTCTTCATACCCTGACAGTAATAAACACATTCAAGCCTTGTATGTAAACAGCTATTTCACATATGACAGTCTGGTTTTAAATCTTCCATTGCTCTTTGATCTATGGTTATTATTATTTTTATAGCCTGCCTTCCCTTTAGGACAGTATTAAACAAAGTAAATTGCCTGGTAGGGATTTTTATAATCCTGTTGATTATGGGAAATACATTTAACTGCAATTAAAGCAAAAATAGTTGCTTTTTAAGTTCCATGTGAGCAATCTGGGTGTTGGGACATGTCCTCTGAGCTCAACTTGGGTGCTGGGGCAGGGACTTTGGAAATGATCTGAGTGCAGGTCAAGTCCTTTGAGTACAATGTGGGTGCTGAGCCAGTCTCAATGCAATTTGGGAGGTGGACACGTCCCATGAGTGCAACCTGGTTGCTGACATGTCCTGTGTGTGCAATCAGGTTGCTGCACCAAGTTCTGTGCATGCAACCTGGGTGTTGCAGAAAGTCCTATGAGTGGGATCTGGGTGCTGAGCAAGCCACGTGGATGCAATCTGGGTGCTGAGCAAGCCATGCGGATGCAATCTGGGTACTGGGGTAAGTTCCATGTGAGCAATCTGGGTGTTGGGACATGACGTATGTGTGCAACTTTGGTGCTTGACAAGTCTTGTGAGTGCAACCTGGGTGCTGGGCAGGTCGTGTGAGTGCAATCTGGGTGCCAGAGCTGGCCTTTGGGTGTGCTACCTGTGATCTGTGTATGCATTTTTCACACTTTCTGTTTTTTATTCTAACTTAATCTGTGATTAATCAGTGTTCATGTTCTTAATGTGCATTCTGATTTCATACTTTTTTCTAGTTCCTTTTATATACTTAAACTGTCCTTTATTAATGTATAATTATTGGACACATGTTTAACCTACAGCAACTTGGTGTACAATATAGGAAAGCTTGCACAAATGGACCAGCACATATAATTTTAAAGTGATATTGATATACTGATATTGGAAGTTATGCTGTAGCACAGTCAGTGTCTGATGGGAGTAAGGGTGTATTTCCGTCAATATCTGTCACAGTAATAATGATGGGAGATATACAGTATCACCATCTGTGTCTATCTTGCTATAATGATAAGACATACACTGTATCACCCTCAGTGTCTGGATCACTATATAATGATAGTAGCTATACTATTGTGGTGATGGAAGTTGTGGTGTACCACAGTCAGGCTCAGTATATAGTGATAGAAGTTATGCTGTACCACCCTCAGTGTGAAAATGTGAATAAATCACTGGGTTTGGGGAAACTTGTTTTACTATTATTTTTTAAATCTATGCAGTTCTGATATTATGAATTTCCTTGCTATTTATTTATCTGGCACAATTTTCTCTTCTTGCCTTTGGCTCAATAAGAGCTAGCTACAGACTTGTCTCTCTTGCTCAGTGTCTTCTTTAAAGTCAGATGTCACCAACACATTAAGTGTAATGCTGGTTGGGGGGCAAATATATCACAGATGACCAGTGCCATTTTGGGCCCAAACAGGTACCCAGCTGTTTAGGGACAAAGATGGCAGTAACAAACTGTTTAGTGGCAAATCTGGCACTGCAGGAAGTGAGTGACTTGTTACATGATGAAGTCAGGGGGGCCAAAAAGGTGGAGTAGAAAATGGTTTAGGTTAGAGGAGTTATGTTTGTTAAGGGGAAGAGTTAGCAATATTGCCGTACCCACATTGGGCGGCAAAAAAACATTAGAGGATAGCATGAAGCAAGCAGAACCTAGTAAATGGTGGGAGGTTCAAGTAATTGGTTAAACGAGGGAAGATCCGAAGGAGGATAAAAAAAAAATTAAAAAATGGCAATTTTATGATGCACTGTCTTGTGTATCATAATGTTTTATTTTCTGATTTGAATTATGTGTTTTTATTTGCATATATGTGTACTGAACTCAACAAATACTATACCTTGAATACCCTCCAGGAGACAAGCAGAGAGCCAGGCGAGGAACCTGTCACAATCCTTTCTGTATGCAGTTATCATCCAGCATAAGGTGTTATGATCCTTCAGATCCTTCACCTCCATCAAACCTCTCACTCACCAATGCTTATCTACTTCTGGATGTCAGTCTGTGGAGAGGAAAAGACATCCCATTTAGCGATGCCTGACATTTCTCAGGTTCCTGATAAGGGATCATATATTGTATTCAGCTCCATATACCCGTGTGAACATTACCGTTCCTAAAAACAGTTATAACTGAGTGCAAAGTACACCCATGATCACACCCAAAAGCCATGGAAATTAAAGCTTTACAAATAATTAACATTTTAACTGCATTTTATGTGGTGACAATTGCAGTAGATCAAAGCTCTTAATGTTTTTATGCTGAAATCTGAAATCCTAAGATTCCCTGGTGGTATAGTCTGTGTGTCCAGCAAAGTGGCAAGGTTAAGAGTAGCTAATGCTGTTACAAATGCTGAGGTACACTACTGTTTTATTTGATTGTTTTTGTGTACTTTGAGATTGCAAGAGGTGTTTGGTTTGAACAATGAAAACACAACATTCATGTTTGTTTTCATACTCTCCCGAATATGAATGAAGTCTAATTCTTACCAAACAATAACTTCTAAACTAATTTTTTTTCTACCTAGGTTTTCTCCCTAGGTTTTTTCGTAAAACCTGATGAGGTGTGCAAAACTGAGTGTGTACAGAAGCGAAAGAGAAGTGGGAATGAGACCACTCCATACAAAAGATGTATAGACAGAATAGATGTTGTTTTTAAAAGCAGATAATATCAGTTGAAAAGTAATTATGAAATAACTGTCGTGATCAGGTGCAATCGAAGAAAACTAGCAAAAAAAAATCTATAAGATCACACAAGATAATAAGGAGGGTACAGTAAAGTTCAGGGGATGTATTTTCTAGCTGAGAAACTACTGTTAATTCTACCTTGTGCATTTATAGCCACTGATAGGGCTGCCATGCACTCTCTTTACTGACGTTACTAAAGCAAGCAGTCTTTTAAACATTTCTGTCCATCATCAAGTTGTGTTTCACTTAGAAATATAATTTATATTCCAGATGGCTGCTGTCCTCCTCCTGGCACTCAGCACTGCTTGGAGCCACTGGGTTATATATACAGTACTGTGAAAAAGTTTTAGGCAGACGTGAAAAAATGCTGTAAATTAAGAATGCGTTCAAAAATGCACATATGTATAGTTTTTATCATTTAGCAAAATGCCAAGCAAGCACCGAGAAGAAAGATGTGGCCACCTTTCAAAACAGAACCACTTCTAGGTACACTTGCACAAAGTCAGGGATTTTAAACAATAATATCAAGCAGGTGCTAAAAATCAGTTACCGTATTTGCTCGATTATAAGATGAAGTTTTTTCAGAGCAAATGCTCTGAAAAATACCCCTTGTCTTATAATCGAGGTCGTCTTCTAATCAGAACTCAAATGAGGTCAGACTATGAGACTAAGATCCAGATCCCCCGCAGTGCTACAGGGAACCTGGATCCTCCTGTCTGGTAACTTCAGCTGCAGCCGGCACTTCCACTGGGCGTTTATCACTGAGCGCCGGCACCAGCGGGGGTTGTCTGCGTTCGTCGAGCGGCAGACCAAAGTTGAGCAGACATAACCCGACTTCAGAAGGTCATAGTTTTGAACCCCCTACTCCCATCCCCTTGCTCAGGTAACAGAAAAAGGGTGGTCTTGGGGGGGATAAAAAGCTGGGAGAGCCTGTTTTTACCACCCCTGGGCCGGCTTGGAAACGTGAGATGAACTGGGAAAAAGTATAAATTTAATGAGAGGAAATTGGTCAGTGTACTTTACTAATTTTGAGTAAGTCGCCATCTTTCCTTTATTAAGTTCTGCCTTTGTCTGGTAAAGACTCAGTTACCTGAAGTAGACCATTTTATTGTAATTTGTAATCACATAAGTATTTTGATGGGGTTTTTTAGTCTCATTCATAAATTATCTTGTGGTGGCAGCGTTAATTTGATATTAGTTATATCATTATAGCTAATTGTGGGTGGTATTAAGGGTGGATATTTTTATCACTATTTCCGGTCTAGGGCAGTGGATTTTAACCCTTTTACCACCAGAACCAAGTCACAAGTATGAAGTAGGGTGCGTTCGTGACATTTAGTATGAGTAATTCATTGAACACTAGAGAAAAAAAGAAAACCCCCCCACATGTTTCACACATTTTCTTATGAAAATCCTCACTAAATTAGTTAAATTGACATAAAATACGACGGTAGCGGGAAAAATCCTCTCAACAAAGGCAGTTTCTAAGTCAATAAGATTCGCCTCCTAGGTAAGGGATTCTGCGAAAATAGTTCCTTAAAGTTTTTCACTCCTCAAAGATGGATGGAAGGAATTTTTAACTGCAGCTCTAAGAATGTTCAGTTACTTCTAGTTCAGAATTTTTGTACATGGATGTTGAACATGGAAATCTGGGTCAGGTAAACGGCACACATTTTATACCATGATATGATTTTATACCACACAAAGTGCGGCTGTAGATATTGATTGGAAATATCTTTTCCCCCCATTTTTATTGTAGTCAATGATGTTATATGGTCTGACCTGTGCATCACCCTCTCCACTCACATTTATATGAACCATATGTTCAATATATAAGGTAAAGCGAATGTAAATATCCTTTTTTTTTGTCAGTGTACAAATGCCACTTACCTTCTCCAGTTGTTTTCTGGTCTCCTCTGATCTCTCTACCTGCAGATGCAGATACCATGCTGACAAAAGGTCAGAAGGTGGGCAGTGAGACGGTATCCTGCTGCAGAGAACAAATGATAGGGGGTGTGTAGTGTCCTGAATTACAATATAATCGTTGCTTCTCTGTCAAGATAAATTGATGCAAGGCTTTCCTTACAGACAATGAAATGGTTCATCGTATTTGCACTTGTATTCAATGCAATAAAGTCTTACTTAATGTAAGAAAGATTTACTTTACTGAGAGGGTGGTAGATATGTGGAATAGCCTCCCAGCATACGTAACCTGAGGCCCACAGAACCCCTTGAGAGTTATATTTTTATTTTCCTTATCTCTCTAAGTTATAAATTGGTGTTTTGTTTAAGTTGTTTTAAAGATACTGTCAGGATTCTATCTTGACTGCAGGATAGTTAAACTTTAGCCCTTTGTTCGCTATGTATTTAATCCATGTTCTGTGTATATGTTCAGCTGTGTTTGGTTATGCTGTATCTGTCTCCCCTAGCTGAAGCCTATGTCATGACCACACCTGACCTAGCCAACAGGCTTTATTACCCTGCCTCCCTCACCTGAAGCCTATGTCATTCACACCTGACCTAATTACCAGGCCTGGACACTCCCCTGTTTGTTAGGTGCCTTTGCATTGAAGTTTGACCATTTTGCTCTGGCCCAGTATCTGATCCTGACTTGTATGTGATCCTGACTTGTACCTGATCCTGACTTGTACCTGATCCTGACTTGTACCTGATCCTGACTTGTACCTGATCCTGAATTGTAGCTGATCCTGACTTGTAGCTGATCCTGAATTGTACCTGATCCTGAATTGTACCTGATCCTGAATTGTCCCTGCCTTCAGTCCTTCCAGTGGGCTTACTGCCTTCAGCCTTGCCAAGTGGGCTTCCTGCCTTCAGCCCTTCCAGTGGGCCTCCTGCCTTTCCAAATGGGCTTCCTACCTTGTGCCTTTCCAAGTGAACTTCCTATCTTCGGCCCTGCCAAGTGGGCTTCATGCCTTCAGCCCTTCCAAGTGGGCTTCATGCCTTCAGCCCTTCCAAGTCGGCTTCCTACCTTCAGCCCTTCCAAGTGGGCTTCCTTCCTTTGGTTACCATGCATCGCCTTGTGCAGACAGAACCTCAGGTATCCCCTGCAATGAGGCTCCTACCCAACCTGATTACCCGAGCCCTGACAGATACTATTAAAAAGTTAGTTTTAGAGTAATCTGAAGCAGAATTTTTTCAGAATAGATACTATAATTTTTATGGTGAATGTAACCTCTTGCATCCTGGCCTTAATTGTTTCCTGAGTAGTTTGCATTTGGTAATACTTAATAAGCAACACCAATTTATTAGACTCTAAATACCCACTTTGAATCGTAACATTTTCTGTGAATGCTGCCAAAAATACTAATCACAGCTTGTTTAAGCCCGGGTGACCACATGTTAAATACTGGCAAATGTCCCAGAAAATGTGTGAGGGAAAGATGACTCATCTATAACAGGCAAACTAATGAAATTTAAATAGTTTTTTTATGGCTTTGCCATTTAATTTGGTTTGTTTCATTTGGTCCATGTCTGGACGAATCCAAATCCAAAAGTCTATTGTATATCCTGTACCACTTTCATGGGATAAACTGTCTGAATCTATGTGCAAAGCCATATTGGCTAGAGTGGTAAAGCTAGTTTCTTTTAAAATGTTAATAATGTGTTTGGAAAGAAATGTGGTGAAATGTGGTTATCAAGATGCTATGGAGTTAGGTACCAGCCACATGTTTCTGTGTTTCAATCAAATTTGTGCATTGAGTGACCCCATGCCTGTTGATCCTAGGGGCTCATGAGTTGTAGATCTTTTTCTCATGTTGCCATATATGAAAGTTTGGTTGAACAGTACAGCATTATCAAGCACGAATCTAGAGATGGCTTTGCACACATAAGTATGGCTTTGCACACATGTATACATAGACCTCTAGGGTGGGAGCCAAATGTTGTGCACATTTATCCGTAGGTTAACAGCTGACCTTTATCTAATAAATTGCTTATGCTACTGACCCTGGCCTTATTCTAGTCTTGTAAGGACCTTGTTTCTGTAAAACGTTCTAGGGACTCTATAGACAAAGTCCTGGAAAGTGATGTCACAGATGGGATTTTACAGAAGACCCCATCCCAAGTCACCAGGGAGAGGATGGTTGTGGGTAGAGCATTTGGTTATTGGTAATTTGGTTAAGGCTTTGACTCCCCTTTATGATATTTTTAAATAGAGCCCCCAAAATCTGCACTGGGATCGTTTTAATGACATATTTTGGGGAAGGTCATCATTTTGATTGACCTCATTCCCCCCAATCAAAAAAACATATTTCAAACTTTTTCCCAGCAAAAGGAGTTCCGAAACACATAGAGCAAGGGAGACAGTGGGCATTCCTGTCTGGTGCCACTGGATCTGGATGCATCTGCTATAACATTAACAACCTTCTGCATATTGACTGAAGGCCAACACCTGAGACAAATCCTTCTTGGTCTGTATGCAGTAGATTGGGTAAGATAGGAGTGAGCTTGTTTGCATAGATTTTCATATCACAATTTAGCAGGAAAATAGGCCTCATTTTGGGGCCATGATCCTGTTTTTCCCCAACATTGGCAGGGTGACTATAATGGCCCCCAGATTTTCTCTTGGGACTTCCTCCTCCCCATTATAAGGTTCAACAACTGAAATAATTTAGGGCCCAACACCTTTAAAGGTCTTAAAATATAGATTTGACAGACATCAGGTCCGGTTTCAATTGTTTTATGGCAAAGCTAATAGAAGTAGATAATATTTTGTGAATTGATCAGCTATTTTTGCAGGGTGTAGTACCATATTACCCCTATCGTCTGGAAGACAAGGGGGTTGGGTCTGGGAAGTACAGACTCAAAGTTTTCCTTCAAGTATGGAGTCTGCCTTATTACTCTTGGCATAGTACTGCTGTTTAAGACAGCATAGCATGTGTTCTGTTTACTTAATCCAATGTGTTAATTCTGACTTTATTTGTTTAATTTGCTATAGGGTGTCTGCATTGAAGGTTTGCTCATTAAGGTTTTCCAGTGTTTGCCACTTGCTACACAATTCGGAATATCTTTCCTCTTTTTTATGTGTGCTGTCACAGTATTCCATATGCTAGCTGGCGATGCATCTGGTGCTAACCTAGTATAGTTTAAGCAGTGTCATCTGATGCCATTATGAAGTAATATGCAGCACCTTCTTGTCAGAGCATGCTGGTTAAGAGGCTATTTTCTCTGGCCCACTAACCACGTCCCTGAAACCTTTAGGATAAATTGGAACAACAATAGTGAGCCAGATATTCTTGCTCAACATCAAAGTGTGACCTAACAAATGCTCTTTTGGTTGAATGGGCACAAATCCCCAAAAGACACAATCTTGTAGAAAGTCTTCCCAGAGTAGTGGAGGCTAGTATAGCTGCAAAGGGAAGGAGGGGGGAACTCCATATCAATGCCTATTGTTTTAGAATAGGATGTCCACATACTTCACAGTAGGTGAATATAGTTTACATAGGTGAGATGGTCACGTGTTCACATACTTATGTCATAAAGTGTAGCTCGGAGGAGAGACGACAGAGAGGAGTAATAGAAACACTTAAAAAGTACAGGATGGAGGTGTAACTAGTGTTAACTAGTCATATGTTTGTTCCAGGTTGGGTGATTAGAACCCGCCAGGAACAGGGGACTTGTGCCATGGAAATGTTCCTAGAAAATGTGCTGCTGTGAGTGGCTGAAGGATTGGTTATTTATATTATGAAAAATACCAGGATATGATGTAGAGTAAACCTATGGGTTTCCATCATCAAGCTCTTTTCCTCTTGGTGAGCTCTTATCTCTAATGCACATCTGCTTCTTACTGTCTGGGTTTGTGTGTGTGTCTGAATATGTTAGCATGTGTGTCTGTGTATAAAGCTTTGGCTTTATTTTTGTTAAAAAAATCATGACATGGTGTAATATGTCATGTGTTGTTGTTCATCTGAGGTTGTATGTTTGGACCTGCTGAGGAACAGATGATTGTTGTTATGTCCTGATACGTAAAACTCAAGAGTTCCACTCCTAGAAAATCATAAAATTCAAATAAGGTGTACTTTATTTTTCACTCGACTGTATAACATATTTTATACATGGCTCAATCAGTAATTCTACAGAAAAATACTTTCTTATATATAACATTTCTGATTTTTAATAATAAATAATATTGCTTTATATAAAGACAAGGAATGTGGAAAAGGCTTGTTTTGTTCAAATGCTATAATTTGACATTTGCACCAAAACCACTAAGAATTGTTTCTCATACCATATCGTATCACATATATTGTGATCAAATTCTGCAGGGTATCCCTTTAAATTGTTTCCCTTTATTTGAATAAAATAAAATAAAATAGATTGATGTGGATCTTTGAAACTGGTAGATTTGGTAGACTTGGGCTGGTTATTTTTAATTTGAACAAATGGTGCAGTTCTACACATGGTATACTTTGAGCTTCATTTTAAAAATATGCTGCTCAGATTGATTGATAAATGTCATCACTGAGCATTACATGCAGCCCATTGAGAGCATCCTTTACAGCAATAAAATAGCAGACAGTTTTTCTAAAAATATTGTGTAAATGAGATTTCCAGTAAATATTTTCACATAGTATGGATGATATAATCATGCCAAATGTGCAGAAGGTTGCTTTAGAAAAATTGCTTTAATTTTTTTTTCTGCAATGGAAAGTGACTTTTGATATTTCTCATCTTTGCATCCAATCTCACTTTACTTTAAATATAATGAAAATGGAGTTTACAAACAATATGTTGATACTTATTATTATTATTTTGTGTATCATGGCCAATAGCATGATATGTTTCATTATTATTAACTTTGTTACAAAATGATTGTGTTGGTGGCATTTAACAAAAAGATGTCATCAAATTCCATGTTTCTTATTTTTTGGAGTACCTACTGAAGGAGGCAAAAAAATGACACATAGTGATTTCAAATGACCCCAACTGGAGTAAACCCTGTTTCAGTTACCTCAATCAATATATTTTAATTAGTATCTATACCATGTGTATGGCATCACAAATTATTATATTAAATGAATAGCAACTAAAAAAATACCCTGCATCTGCTCTTATGTAGAGTGGGATACTATATTTATGTTCTATGTTCAATTTCAGTGTTTTAAGGTGCTTTAAATAATCTCCTGTCTTGAGTGGACAGGCAGACGGTTATTGGTGCTCTGGTATCCAGTTTTCTCTTGATTTGACTAGCTAAAGGTTTTTTTTAAATGTTTTATTAGATTACTTAACAATATAGTAAAATCTGTCTTGAGTTAAAGATGCGACTTCCCAGAACTCAGAGGTTCTGCTTGCAAAGCCTGAGCATGTGCCAAGCCAAGTCATCCTTTGAGACACACATGAGAAATCGATGGCAGACCAGTTTTAAGAGCTTGGTTGGTTCTGGCTCGTGGCTGGCCCTTATTTTTTCTTGAGTAGCAATGTCCTTTCACTAAAGGGAGAGTCACCAGGTGATTTCAGCTTACTCAATTCACTATTCAATAGGAAGGGCAATCCCTAACACATTTCTCTAGCACCAAGAACTGGGCTGACGTAGCATAATGCATAACTCAATGCTTAACCCCTTAATGACAAAGCCTGTACATGTACGGGCTCAAAATGCATTGTTTTCAATGGGTTTAGGGAGCGCCCATTGTCCTTAAGGGGTTAAGAGACTGAATAAATCTAGCTGATTTAACTATACTGGACCATCTCATCTCTTCCTGAGCAGGAGCTAACTGGTCTTGGCCTTTCATAACAGTCAAAGAGTTAAAACACAGCTCCCCTGTAAACTTCCCTCACAGTTATCCTTTTTCTAGAATAGACTTCTTTGTGTAAATTCAGATAGGCTAATTTCACTTAAAATAATGGAAACTGCAGAAAAAGAATACACTTGGCTTGTTTGTAAGGACGCGCACAGTTCCTCTGAAAGCCATTTAACGAATAAACTGGTGGTTATTGCATTATGATTTGATTTGTTGGTAATAATTGTACTTTGTAGTTTTTGTATGCTGGAAGTTTATAATGTTATTCATCTCTATGCCTGCTACACCAAATATTTCTATTCATATACTTCAAAAATGTTTGATAAAATTGGAGCTAGATTGTTTGGCTGTGAGAACACTCATTTTTGAGTCACTACCGGTCTGTGCTGATTACTTTCCATGTTGCTGTATTGGAAAACCATCTGTTAATCTCACTGTGTCTAATCTACCTTTCCTGTTAAATGTGAAGGATCAGAGATTTAATATTGTACCGTGGATAAGCACTGTATACTAATCAAGTGAAATGTAATATCTCATTATTTCAATCCATGCAATTAATAAGCATAATGAAATTAGATCCAATGGTAAAAAAATATAAATCTATCATGGTCCTCATTTATAGTATTATATTTAGCTGCAGAGATGAGGCCCGGAAAAGAAATGAGATGTGCCTTAACATTGATCTGTCACCTAAATTAGACTTTAGGTTATTAAAGAAAGCATTAAAAAATCTGTCTTTTGATGATGTACCTTCTTTTTCAAATTACTTTATGTGTGTAGTAGTTTTTTGTTGCTTGTTTTTCTTACTACTTGGCAAATACCGTACTAACATGCATCTGGACCTTCATCCTGATCAATCTGTATGGCTATCACTATTCCTAACCTGATTTACAGTTAATGCCAGAAATCAGAAAACATAGTTGTTTGTCCCTACATATCCTAAAGCATAAGTGTTTTCTCGC
Organism: Spea multiplicata; assembly: GCA_009364415.1. Lineage (NCBI taxonomy): Eukaryota > Metazoa > Chordata > Amphibia > Anura > Pelobatidae > Spea > Spea multiplicata. Next base: position 8,568 of record VKOC01019939.1, on the reverse strand, counting down.
AAAAATTGGCCATTAAAAATATATGTCAAGTAGCATGAGACACCATACGGATAATTTTTCACACTGTGTTCATTAGGATTAGATTAATATCAGGATCCACCTCAAATATATGGCTACATTTTCTTTGTGGCAACCAAGTGCAATGCTTTATCTCCTACCTCATGAACACAATTCAGATGTGGCTTTCCTCTAAGTGTCTTGCCATTACATTGATATAAGCAGACAACAAGTTATTGGGGTAATGCCTGTACTGTACACCTACACTGGGTCTCTCTTTCTCCCATCAGTTTCCAAGAAATGAACAAGGGGACCTCATTTGCTGACAACTTTCTGCAACCAGTCCGTTAACCATTTATCAGAATAAAATTTGTGGCTTTCTCCCAAGCCCCCTCCCAACTCTTTCAGGATGTCGTACTGTGCACTCATGTCCTTGGGCTGTGGCCGGTAATCTAGCAGTCCTGTAATTTCACAGGAGCTGGGTAAAGAATTATCGAGGTCTGTACACCACAAAGGATAAATCAGCAGCTTTCTTATTACTGCCCCCAGCAGAACAGTAGCAACAACTCACATCAGCACACAGAGAACGCAGTGAGACATCATAATACACATAGATGATGATGGTGAATAATGGGTAATATCCATGTATTGTTACACACATGTCATTTGCTGATAAACTGAATTACCAGTGACCCATCTGTCCTCTCTTGAACCTTGAAATTACCTGGAGCTTATGTAGTGTGTTTGCTGGAAAGGGCAGCAACATTGTGTTTACTTAATATTATTCAGCCATTTCATCAGTCAGATAAGAGCTCTGTCATCCCTGTTCCTTAAAGCCTCCCTCCCATGCCTTCCCCACATTTCCTTGCCAGAGGTGTTAATCTGTGTTATGAGCGTAAGGAAAATAATCAGGATGTATCTAAATCATAAGCATGCTCCATGCCTCAGTGCCTTGCCAGCAGCCAAAGACAGAAAAGGGTCTATCTAACCAATCCCAATTCCAGAATACTGTTGGAATAATAACACCTCTAGTAAAAGAAAAAAAAATCAGTATAACAGAAAAAAATAAAATAATTCTGAAACTAAAATTAATTTATGAAAAGCTGACAACACACTATGGACTACATAAGTAAAAGAGATCCAAACCTCTTAGGTGTTAAAACCTTAATCTTGTATTCCTGGATTCAATTATTGTTGACAGCATTCTATAATTTAAATTCGGGGTAATTCCCTGCATTTCTGCGAAATACAGAGAGCCTAATCTGAAATGTATAATGTGTCTCTTATAGTTCTCAACATCCCAAATCACTACCCCCTCCCAAATTTAGAAATATTTTAATAGCAGTTGAGGAGCAAGCATCATATCTGTTTTATCTTCTTTTTCTACCCTGGAGCACTGAAATATAAAAACCATGTTTGGGATTTGAAACAGAGAAGCTACCCAGGAGACTATGTGATTCATCTATCCGACATCAGGAATGTTTTCCTACCTGACAGTTTTTTTTTCCCATGATCATCTATTAACTTGCACAGGAATGGATCAAAATGTTGCCCTTGTGAGGGTCATGCAGACCCAAAACAGTAACAGGTATGAAAAGTTTGGATTTAATGCAGTGTCATATACTATTACAATGAAATGTTAAAAATATGGTATGCGCAAATGCAAAACGCAAAAGAAAATAACATAAAGACATCATACTGAAAGTGTGAGACGTCCAAAACTGTTGCAATATGGATTAAAAAAAGTGAATGATGCTTGTTTTCAGGCTTTATCAAGGTGGACAACGAAACAAGTGACAATAAACTAAAGATCGGTAACAGAGGTTAGATACTACCAAGTGTCCAGTACTAGAATCACACCTGACCCAAAACAACAGATTTTGTACCCAAATACCTTTAAATAATGATTTTTTATGGATGTGTGAAAGCATCAGCAAAATGTGCATGTGCTTCTGACTGATTTGCAAGTGTTCTATGCATTTTCTGATTTTTTTTGTAACCAGCGATACCACCAACAAGGCAGCAAGTATGGATTACTATATTTAGTAAGCAAAGAAAATAGCAAAAATAGATTAATTAAAGGGATTGCATATATTTAAGAATATAGAATTAATAAATAAATAAAGGTCAATTTCTAGCAAAGCAAGGAAAATTAGGGAATGTAGGAAGGTGAAATAGGAAGATAAGATGGTAAAATTAAAAAATTAAAAAAAATGAAGAAAGTCTACAAAACGTGTATGGGATTCACTAGCTAGGTCAAGTTAGAGGGAGATCAGAAGAATGGAAGAACCAAGAAGGTGAAATGAAATATACTGTAGAGTGAATCCAACATGGGGAGGTTGAGAAAAGGATGATGAATAAAGTCTACTAAAGACTATGCTGTGTTTTTGGTAACTCTTAATCTTATAGATGGTAATTTATTGCTTGCTCAACAAGATGGGATGACCCACACAATGATCAAAGCTTATATATTAGCTCCAGGAGTCTAATGTCCTTTGAGGAGAAGCAGTGGAAAGCTATTCAGAGAGTGCAGGGAGATGGGAGGAGGTGGAAAAAGGAACCAAGGTGCAAAAATAAGAAGCGGAAAAGAGAGAAAGGGGAACACAGTCATAAGAAGGGGGAAAAATACTGAAAGATAGTGATTAATGGCGAAAGAGGAGAGAAAATAATAAGGAGCAGCAGAAGGAAACAGAAAAGAGAGAAAGCAGAGGAATATTAAAAGGAAAATTATTCAGGGGATGTAAAATAAGCAAAAGGTATGGGGAAAGCAACACAAAAGGCAGTGTGAAAGGGGTGACAACTGTAGTATAGTCCTGGATAAAGGTGATAACAATTAAATAATATGGTTATGGCATACAATATTTTCTTCCATACAGTAATGAGGTCTAAAATGATTAGTCACCTCCTTGAGGCAATTAGACAAATCTTCTTACTTCCCTGTTTAAATTGTGCTGTATGAGACATGGCACTGTTTGTCAGATCTTTTCTTATATGAACCCCCATGCCTAATCCCTTTCCCAGACACTTCTTGTAAGCTATTCACAATCAGTTGTGTTTACACCATGAGAGACCCAGCTGTGCGGGATCAGATTGGGGATGAGGAGAGAGAATGTTTAGCATCAGTAAGTAGCCAGGGGTATTATTGGGGATATTCAAAACAGAATTTTTCATCAGATTATACAGGCTCAACATCTGACATCCGTTTGAATAAATTCACCCCTGGGAGATCTGGGCATGTTTTCACTTTTTACCTTCCAGGATTTTTGTAGTGCTGGAGAAGACATTCATACTTGCTTCAAGTAATAGGATATTCAGAATCAGAGCAGAAAAAAATGTTTTATGGCATCTGATCATAACCATAAACGAAAAAGGATATAAAAAAGAATGAATGGGCCATCACAACACTTTAAATGTTTGCATTTAACTATCCAGATAAAATCTATAATGCTCCTTATCTGCAGGATACATGCCTGCCCTTTCAGCATTATACAATCTTTCTAAACTTGTGCCCTTCCTCGGGTATAATATAGATACTGATGACTTACTGACTTCATCCTAAACAAGATATGGAAGTCCTTAAGTCATCACAATGGAAGCCCATTTCTTTTAAATGGTTTTGGATAAAAGACAAATCAATGAATCAAATTTGTCAGTTCATATATAGTAAGATACATTTGACCATACAACATAGTATTTGCCAGAATATAGCCACTCAGTCTTAAGTAAAACCATGGAGGTATAGTCGTGAAAGCAAGTCACATAGTTATCTACTTACATATACCAGAAGCTTCTTATATCAGATGCAAAACTCTAGAAACAGCTTTATTTTGGTCATAACAGAAAGGCTGGACTTACAATCCACACGCTTACAAGACATTGACATTCCCCACAACACATATGTTAAGACATGTAAAACAAAAATACACATTTAGATTGCACTGTAGGAATACAAAGGCATGTCATTACCAGGCTACGGGAAGAAAATTGATAAAGAGTGGGCAACATTTGTTTAAAATGGGAAAAGCATGGTAAAAGTGGAACTGAGTAATGATTGAGTCCTATCATTTCTTCTCTCACAAAACCCAAAAGCACCTACCAACCGGGCATAAAGGATCAACTGTGCACAACCTTTATCTTTTTTTCTTAACTTGTATGCTTTACTAGTCTGTTGACTTCCAGTGGGAACATGCTTAACTATAATAATGCTCTTCTAAATGCAAGATTCTTTCCACATAAACAAAGACAATGAGAGAGCGTTGGATAAATGGAAGACCCTCCCAACAAAAATGCACAGGCTAATACAATAAGGGAATTTACACATGCATGGGATAGGAATAAGGCTATCTTGAATCTAATTTTTTTTTTTAATTTTATTTTACTCAACCTCCATATGTGCACAGGGAGAGGGCACAGGGAGGCTGAAAGTGATGTGCATGTACTGGCTGCCTGAGCATCATAGGAGTGTGATTGCTAACAATTGTTAGCAGCTTAACATCAATCACACTCATATGATTCCCAGGCAGCCAGTACAATAACTTTATGTAATGTTTTTTTTAAAAAAAATTGTCCCCCAAAATTAAAGTGTATCTTATACAAGGGAGTGTCTTATACTTGGGGAAATACAGTAATTTTTTAAATTCCATATACTGAAAATGTGCCTATATTTCTATGCCATGTATTTGGAGTTGTTTTTAATGATGTACAGACCAAAAGTAATAAATAATAGAGCACTAGCTGGCGCTATATTGATGAAGTCATGTGATGTAACATACTTAATAATAAATTGCTTATTTTAGCTTTCCTACAGTAAATTCATAAAAGAAGTTTGTAAGCTAATTAAATACAATTGTTAAAAGATCTAGCCACCCTGCACCATTTACTCCAATAAAGGGAATCCACTACTTGTGCCGTGCAATACATTTCATTATCTGTCAGGCCTCTCTCAAGTCACTGTATTAATTTATATTTTTTGCAGCTTCTCTATTGATTACTGTTGTTCCACTCACAAAACTCCTGTCAATGTTTTTCATCTCTTTCTTGAAGGATTTTGTCACTGTTCAGTCTTTCCATATGCTGATCTCTGTGCCACTGGTCACCATGCTTTGGATTATATCTGGGAATGATGCTATTATAGGTGGCACACTCTGTGCTGTCACACCACTGGGTCCTGGATGTCATATCCTGCTTTCCCAGACTCACATTTGTCTTTAAGTCGCCCACATGCTGACAGTAACTGCACTAAATAATTAAACACTAGGGCAATGGCATAGCTGTGCAGACTTAACAGAGTTCTCCAATCCATAAGTGAGTCCTTAATAACTCAGAAGGGTTAACAGAGCATATGTTCCTTAAACAGTATTTTGGAAAAGGGAAAATATGCATTCATTACATTTTCTCTGGTGCAGGTTTGCAACAGAGCACTTATTTCAAGAACCAATTCTTTTTTACTTCAATACTCCCTCCCCCTTGGTTTTATTTTGGGGTCAATCTCTGTTGTCAAAAGCATGTGCGTCAATTCAGATGTAGCAATTTCTAATAAAACTACTAGATACCAGTGCATGTATATATTCATAATAATGCAAGGAAATTTTGTATTGGGTGGCACCTGTACAAACACATGATGTAGCAAGGATAGAGAAGCCCGTAGACCAGCACAAGAATAAGTTGTAAGGAATATGTTTGGAGCTAAGTTGACTCACACTCTTCTCTGGCTCATGGCAGCAACATATTCTAGCATGCTACAAAAATGGGGGCAAATTGCTCCCTTAGGTGAATGGAACACCCAGTGTGCCAATGCTTAGTGGGCTACGTACAAAAGAGATGATGCAGAAAAAGGCTCTGCCCAGACATCATGTCAGTGAGGGCAATGGGTGTGGATAGGGTAGCTTGGTATGTTGCCCTGGGTCATACCTAAAGCAGCCCACAAGTTAAATATATACTGCTGCTTGATGCGATTCCCAGCATCAGAAAGTGTATAATTCCTAAAACAAACATTTCATACTAGTAGCTTAAGAGAAACTCTAAGATTTTTACTTTTATTTTTATTTTCCTCATCTTGCACCACTTTATTATTGCTTGTGTTTTGGTTGAGAATTTTAAACATATTAATTAAAGTTAAGTATAAGAGTGAGGTAGCATTCTTTTCATTATTATGAAGATATTTGTACTCTATCCCCCCAAACTCTCTCCTCCCCCCTCCAAAACTCACTCATTCACTCTCTCTCAATCAAAACTCAATTCTCCCTCCTACAAACCATACTCATCCATCCTCCATCCTGTCAAATTCCTTCTTCCCCACTCAGACTCCCTCCATTTATACCCCCCCCGTCCTCCCTGCTCCATGCTGCGTCAGTCTTTCTGCATCATCTGTCCTCCTTTGCTGTGTCAGAATTCCTACATCATTTGTCCTCCCTGTCCCACGCTGTGCCAGACTTTCTACATCATTTGTCCTTCCTGCTCCATGTTGTATCAGTCTTCCTACATTATTTGCCCTCCCTGTTCCATGCTGTGTCAGTCTACATGAGGGAGAAAAGGCAGTGGAGCAGGGAGCAGATGGGAGGGATGATAAGGGATGGAGTATGGAGCAAGGAGGACAGGGGAGCAGGAAGAAGGGCATTTGAAGGGATAGAGTAAATAATTTTGATAGAGAGAGGACAGACGAGAGAGTTTTGGAGGAGGGAGGATAGTGTTTAAGGGGATAGAGTACAGATATCCTAAAATGGACACTTACCGTATAAAAATATCAGTTTTTGCAATGGATAACTGCGGCTTTATTGGTGCTCTGTGTGTAACCTCTGAAAGCCTGGCTCTGATTATTTGATGGGTTAACAGGAAGAACTACTTGAAACCTTGCCCAGATTTTCTGGGAACCTTCCCAAGAGCTTTTTAAGTATAACAGGCTGGCAATGCTATCAGAAAAAGTGAGCGAGAAGGAGTGGCACTCCCTTTTCATTTGTTTTATTGACAGTCCTTCCTCCTTTTCAGAGATTCATATGAATTCATGATTTAGGCAAAATTAATTAAAAGAAAAGTTTTGTACACACACACACACACATATATATATATATATATATATATATATATGTATTAGACATTTCAGGTGGAATAAGCCAACTGCCTAGTGTAATAGCTGCAGTTTATAATTGATAAATATAAAATAATGCACTTGGGATGTAAAAATCCCCCCTCTCCAAAAAAGCACTATATAGCATTAGAGACATTGTGCTGTCAGCGACAATTGAAGAGAGAGACTTAGGAGTAACTATTTGAGATAATTAATCTTTTAAGACCTATTCTCCAGAAAAATATTGACATTATAGAAAGAGTTCAGATAAGAGCTACTAAAATGATGACTGGTTTGCAGGATAAGAATTATCATGAACGGCTAAGGGATCTCGCTACTTACAGCTTGGAAGACAGAAGAGAAGGTATGTTATAGAAACATTCAAATACTTAAAAGGATCTAAGAAATTACAATAGGAATGTTTATTTCAAAGGATTAGAAATGTTAGAACAAGAGGCCATAATCTAAAACTAAAGGGTCAGGGGCTTAGATGTAACACAAGGAAGGTTTACGTTGCTGAGATGATAGATAAGTAGTAATTGGAATATAGGAATTAAAACATTCATAGGATAGGTATATTTGACGTATCTTGAACCTAAGTCTTTAACGCAGGAGAAAACAGGTAGATTAGATAAGCCAAATGGTGGGACTCTATCTATCCAGAAAAGGTTTCGGGCCAATTTGGGTTCAACACAATGGAGCACAGCCTACATACATATATGATTATAAGACGACCCCCCAAAATCTGAATATTAACTTAGGGAAAAAAAAAGAAAAAGCCTGAATATAAGACGACCCTAAAGGAAAAAAGTTTTACCAGTAAATGTTAATTCATGTAAACTATTTTTTTTAATAAAAGCTATGATTGAGAAAAATATTTTTTTTGTTTTTATTTCCTTGTATTTTCCAACCTGTCCCCCAGTTACGCACATCTGCCCCCAGGCTTGCCACTCCAATATGGCACTGTGGCCCATGATATGCCTTTTAACCCTCTATATGCCACTGTGCCCTATGGTATGCCTTTTGACCCCCTATGTGCCACTCTGCCTCCAGAAATGCCTTATACCCCTATATACCATTCTGGCATTTAGGGGGTTAAAAGGCATATTATGGAGCAGAGTGGCATATAGGGAGGTGTAAGGCATTCAGGAGGCAGAGTGGCATTAAGGGAGTTAAAAGGCATTGTATAGAGCACTCTGCCTCCAGAAATGCCTTATACCCCTATATACCACTCTGGCATTTAGGGGGTTAAAAGGCATATTATGGGGCAGAGTGGCATATAGGGAGGTATAAGGCATTTCAGGAGGCAGGGTGCTCTATTAAATGCCCCTTTAACGCCACTCTGCCTTATGAAATGCCTTATACCTCCCTATATGCCACTCTGCCCCATAATATGCATTTTAACCCCCTAAATGCCAGAGTGGCATATAGGGTATAAGGCATTCCAGAAATGCCCTATGCCCCCATTTAAACACACACACACACTCTCCCCTCCCCCCTCTCACTCC